>JANTFE010020815.1:1144-36877 GCA_027562315.1 Costus pulverulentus
AACGGTCTTTTATCTTCTTACTATCAGGCATGTCCTATGGCTATAGCAGAAGATAAACATAAATATGCAATTCTAATTATTAGCAATAAGTAGAAAGCATGATCTTATCTCCTAGTGCAACAGAAGCAGCCTTTACTCCACCACTAGACACAGTTCCACTGCCACCCACCTGGGGTGGAAGGAATGAGCCTTATGGGATGGAGTCACCTCCTCCTGATTCTTCGCAGGCTGCTGGGACTTCTTCATAGAGATTCAGGGCTGGTTTTGATAGCCATCACGATCCAGGCTTTCAGGCACTTACAACACAGATGTACAACCAAGAACGCCGCCAGGAGAGGATGGAAGAGACTCTAGGGCACATCCAAAGGGATATGGAGAGATTGTGCAATCATATGGAAGACATGGGCAACTTCCTTTATGACCGTTTTGGTTATGCAGATCACAGAGATTATGGATATCAAGGTGATCAAGGAGGGGACGCCCTACTATGATCCTATGGAGGCTGCTGCTAGAGATTCTAAGGCTACACGGTCAGATGGCGACGAGTAGATGCTTTGTGAGTATCATCTTCCCTTACTTCTTACTATTTTGTTCATCTCATCTTATTGATGTCTTATGATTTAAAGGGAAGGATGATGCTTTACAACCACCACCATTGCTACTCTACTCGACAACGCATATTTTTTTCGATGTGGTTGTATGATAAATATTGATATTCTGATTAACTTTTCGATATGGTTGTACTACATGATGATGATATTATTTCTTTTTGATATGATGTGATGTTGAAAATATTTTGATATATGGTCATGTTTTGAGATGTGTCGATGATTTTTGATGATGAAAGAAATCAAATTCATGATTAGAGATATAGCCCTATCATGTTAAATTTATTTCTTCAATACATATTTGTCTATTGAAATATGACATTAGTTAATGCATGATGTATTGTTTAAAGAATAAAATCTAAAAGTGAAACTTTTCTTTCGAATAAAATGAATATATGAGTATGATTTGTGAATTGAAATCAATTGATCAACCTAGTAGATGTTTAGTCTATTTTGCTATTTGTTGGGAAGGAAGAATCCAAGGTCCACAAAAACAGTGAGAGACTCCCCTACTTGGCACTATGAAAAATTGATAGTGGTACCTAAGATAGGGGTTGAAGTCTATAAAAAAATAATGAGAGTGGAAAAGAATAAGACTCCTCTACTTGGCACTGTGTAAAATTGATAGTGGTACCTAAGAAAAGAGTTGAAGTCAAAATAAAAAGCATGTATCTATGTGGGTACATGCCATCCATTCAAAAATAGCAAAATACATGGCAAAACAAAATGCATGAAAAAGAAATATATATATATATATATATATATATATATATATATATATATATATATATGTGTGTGTGTGTGTGTGTGTGTGTGTGTGTGTGTGGAAAAAGATCTTGGAAACCTAATTCCTGTAAACAAAAACATGATAGATTGAACTAAAATTGGGTGAAGTCTTGAGATTGAAAATTCTATTTATTATACAAGTTAAAAAGTTTTATTTGATTGAATTGTGGATCTAGAGAGTTGAGTTCTAAGGATGATATGTTTATTTGAAGTTTTATAAATCAATTGATAGAATTTTTCATTGATGAGTTGTATTTTAGAAATTTATTGAGCATGAAAAGGTTATTCTTTTGATCAAATTTTGATTTCAAATTTGATTTTTGCTTGAGGACAAGCAAAGTTTGAGCCTTATGTATTTTGATGACACCAAAATATATACTATATTTTGTATCATTTAGATATCTTTTCATGCTAAATTGAGGATCTTATTACTTATTTTCATGCTAAATTCATCGAATATTGCAAAGTCTACTTCTATTTTGGTTTTTCATGATTTTTAGGTAAAAAGGCATTATTTCAAGGAGTTTTCAAGCAAAATCAAACACATAGAAGATTTACTATCATCAAGAGGAGATCACCTAAGAAATTTCACGCAAAATGGAGCAACTCAGCAAATTACGGCAGTGTCGTAACCTATTTTACGGTACCGTATTTTCACACGCTACCGTAAAATCCGAGCCACTGTCGTATTTTGAGGAGTTTTCGAACATAAGGTTTTTTGAATTTTATGGTAGTACCGTAAACCTGATTACGGTACCATATTTCAGAGCGCTTCAGAACGGAAACTTTGCTTGATTTTACGACACCGCCGTAAAGGATTACACAGGCCGTATTTTCCAGTTACTTCTAAACAGAGAGTTCAGCCGATTTTATGGCAGTACCATAATCCAGATTACAGTGTCGTATTACCCAGACAACATCAGATCAGAAAACTCGACCGATTTTATGGCAGTGCCGTAAACTATTACACTGCCGTATTTCTGTTGTTAAACGTGATTTCCAGGTCAATTCTGAAGTCCGATTCTTGCGAAGACAATTGTGGGCGAACCAGAGGTTTATATTCGAAGCCGTAAGAAGCAATCAGGGAGCCTGGGACGAGAGGATTACATACACACCAAAAGCCCCAATTTTCATCGACTGTCGAGGGAGAAATCACAATTCACGTCGCCGTCTAGGGTTCTGCCGCCACGACCAATCCAGACCACCTCAGGCCGTGATTTTCATACTGAAGCTTAGTCTGGAGGAGGAGACAACGTGCCAGAAGTTTCAGAAGAGGAGGAGATCAATTGGAAGAGGAATCGAGGAAAGAAGAAGGACAGCCACTGTTCACCGAGAGCTTTTGAAATTACGGCCGTGAAATACTTCACAACCATCCTGTATTTTCCCAAAACTCTTCTTTTACTAATTTTTGAACTTTTGAAATTATGGAATATTGTATTTTCTCCACCATGCTAGCTTAAACTACTTTTGGGACATGGGGGAGTAATTCACTTGATTTTTAATGACTAGATGACTATTTTTGTTTCACTATTTTGTTGCGTTTAATCTTAGCATGATGATTTTGCTCATGTGATATTTGTGCTTAGACTCTCTATAGATCCATGTTACTAATCATGTATTTAGAATTTTCTCTATTGACTGAAAGGTAATTTGCTTGAGAATTCAGAACACTAGAATTGCATGTTAGGAACCCTTCCTTAGGTTAGATCCAATTTGTTCAGTTCTAGTAGATTAATTGTCATGATAACAACATGAATCTATAGATCGAGTCTAATTGTCAAACGTGGAGATCTTGCACGAAAGTGAGGATCGGAACGTTGGAGATCCATGAGTAAAACTAGTGTTGAGGCTCGGATGCACGAAAGTGATCCTTGAGATTCCACTAGAGATTATCAACCTAGAATTTGGATGCATGAAAGTGATCTTTGAGTTCATTGATTGATGATTTACTTATCTTCAGTGTTGGGACGAATCTTGCGTGAAAGCGAAGATTAATCCCTGCATGGTTTTAGATCTTGCTGACAGAGGACCATCAAATGGAGTATCTTAGGAGATTGGAGAGAGTTCAAGACATCTCCACATAACAGAAGTAGAAGACTTATATCTTGAAAATGGTATTTTTATATGTTAGTTTGCAGATATAGAGCCTATTAACTTTTTTGAAGTTAATGAAGATAATCAATTTAGAAGGATCATCCATGAAGAAATAGAAGAGCATACTAATGCAAAAGGTAAAAGGGCATATAATAGAAGAAAGAAGAAAAGACATAAAGCAAAGCTCGTGACAAGAAGATACCGACAGTGTAAAAGCATTGGTTAATATTTCTATGACATATGCTTAGAATTAGTTAGTGTCAAGTTAAAGTGTTAGAGTCATATTTAAGGGGGAGTGTTAAAAATAGCAAAGGTGTAAACGTGACTTTGTGTCATGTGTGTGTGTGATGTGAGAATGTCGTAAGTATGTGTCGTGAGTTGAGGGATTAGTAGTTATTTATTTTTAGACATAGGTTGCTATTTTATTTTCTATAAATATGTGTAACTTTTATTATTTCATTGCAGCAACATTTAATACAAGATTATGTTGTCTCTCTATCTCTGTGTTGCATGTGCTATTTCTCTTGTCACCATGTTTCCACTTGTGCCTATGTTGCTGTCAACACTAGTCAGACCATGGTCGCAGTTTGGCTAATTGTTCTGGTAGTGCTGTAAGCTGGAAGAGCTCCGTACAGACTACCGTTGCTATTTCTATGATCGATGGTCGAGCATGTTATAGCTTATGGGAAGCAGTTTGGATAGTGGGAGTTCTTTACTGAACTTCAAGTGGTTCCATGTGCTTATCGAGCTCTATTGTGAGTACATTGGAGCGATAACACATGACAGAGAACTAAGGTTTCATCTAAGATCCAAACATATACTCAGGTGCTTCCACTTTGTCTGCAAGACATAGGTGATGTCTAAATATTGTAGAGTTGACACCATATACAATCAGATAGGCCCACTGACCATAGCTTTGGCGCAGTAGAAGCATGGTGGTCATACTAGGGACATGATGTTGAGGTTGCTCAACAACGAGATCCTAGTGCAAGTGGGAGATTGTTAGTGTATATGCCCTAGGACCTATTGTTGGTTCGATATGTGTATTACATTCACATATGAAATTTCATATATCCTAGCATTATTATTATTGTACATTTGGTACATCTCGTCATATATACACCTGCATAAATAATATCCCTGAAGATAGATTTTATCTAATCTCGAAGGTTGTCCTCAGTTGAGTACCATAGTAGATAAGGGATAGCTATGGTAAATGAGAGACTGACATATACGCTAGTTGAGCACACGTTGCTAACATAGGCATATGAGCATATCAAGGTAGATATAATGGATTGACCTGCCGTGAGGATTTGACTTACTATCTCAAGTTAAATCTCACAGTAATAGAGGTACACTTGTCCTTTGACTTTAGGTCATTGATATCTCTGCATGATAAGTAGTACACTTTGATACAACCTAATGCTTCGCCGTAGTAGGAGAGTGATAACGGTTGTTATTAGCTATATGAGAGATTCAATGAACTAAGACAGGATTTGCCCCTTCCTTAATTAAAAGCTTAATATCCTTGGGAGCCCCACATTGGGATGCATGACTAAAAGTGTATGGTCATATCCAGGTAAAAACTTGATTTAGTCATGACCATTAGATTGGGTTAAATAAGTGTGACACACTTGTCCAATCTGTATATCATCTTGGCAAAAGGACAATAGTCTACATATACTTGTCATAGTTTAGGGGCTATCGATGATGACATCCAATCCGAAGACTTAGGTAGCAGCGATGTACTGCTAGGTGTCACTCATTGCTTGTGATGACACTAGGTTATCATTGCCAACGTCTGAGGAACTTACAGGGTCGCACACTTAGACATTCAAGATCTTGTATTGATCGGGTAGCCTATGATCGAGTCATTTGGTTGATTTAGATCAGTTTGGGAGTCTAATGCATCGCGGATGCATCTGATGAGTTAGAGATAATCATATAGAGTCAAATTACATTTTGACATCAATTGAACCAAGTTGACCTTCGGGTGACCAAATTTGACATCGGTTGACTAGGTCTAGTCAATAGGTCAAATGACATAAAAGGTGCCAAATTTGTTCGGTGGCTTATCCACTTGATTTAATTGTAATCTAGAGGGGTTCACAACTTAGGCACATATTAAATATTTATATTCAATAAAAGGGAATAAATCTAATATATTTATTTGTGACTTAAGCAGTGGGACTGCGCTTAAACTCTATATATACAAGGGACTGGGGGGCCACATAAGACATGCAATTGTATTCTTGCAACCCTAGTGGCCTATGTCCTCCTCCTACTCTAGTTGTTGCCCTCTTGTGAAGTGTGGCTGCCCCTCTCTTCTTCTAGGATTGGTGACAACTTCAATTGGCATGAGCAAGGAATTCCATCTCATCCTTGGCCAAGTTGTAGAGACATTTAAACATCTCTCCTTGGCGCCTTATGTGATATCCATGATTTATCTTCTAATATCATTATGAATATTATTAAGTAATTATAGATAAATACCCATATTAAGAACTCAAGTGGGATAATGTATAAGAAAAAAAAGACTAAAGTATAGATTCAACTATGTAGAATGTATAATGACAACTTAGTTGGGAACTTGAATAAGTGATTTCTCATTATTTTGAGGAGTAAAAGAAAGAAAAGAAAAATAATTAACTAAGTGAAATGAATAAAGTTAAAAACATCTGATGCTTGTCTTTCTTGCCACCTCAAGCTTGTCATGAGGATAAGATGAACTTGGTGATGACACCTCATACTAGGGATGACTAATGAGATAAAAGGAAGGAAAAATAAGGAAAAAAATAGTGGTTTGTACCAGTAACTTTCGTTTGGACTTGGGGAAGAATTGGTGAAGATGGTGAAGTGAAGAAGAAGAATTATAGAAAGTTCAATTTTGCATAAGGCAAGTTTCAACCATATGCCCTAAATTCATGGTTTCACAAGTATGATAATTTGATAATAAAATTATGTTCAAAACCTAAAGACCTAGTTCATACTTTGATTTGTTGGGATCAAAATGAATTTTGAAGTTTTTGATAAACTAATGTGGAGAATTTTAAAAGAATGGTTAAGGTGATGTGAATATGAAAATTTGACCTTATTGGGGTTCTTATTATATATCTCTGTACACACAAGTGATTTATAATTGAGAATTAATTTGCGTGAGAGAAGACTTGAAAACCTTTCCAACATATCTAATATTGCATATAGTTAATTAGAGTTAGGGTATCAATTATGGAGCATCATTCAATATATATTTTCTGTAATACCAGATTGACCTGCTTGTGTTTTTGCTTATAACTTCTGATATGCAACTCGATTTAGAATAATTCTTGTTTTAAATGAAAGGAGATTCAAATATATTTTCAACATATCATATATTGTATATATTTGATATGCCTCATAACCTTAAATCGACTGCATTATCTAGTTCAATGCCCTGTAATTTTTAGAAACAGTGTAGTTTGACATTTTATTACTTTAACCCTGATATCTTTATGTGTACTTTGTCAAATGGCATCAAACCAATTTTAGTAGAAAGGAGACTCAAATATGGTTTCAATGACTCCTATTTTGTATAGTTTTATGCAATATATCCCTATGATTCATTTCAAGGAATTGGGCTAATCAAATTGACATGTTCTACTCTTAGCCTTGGAACTCTTATGGTAGAATTATCCTTATGCATCATTTCATACTCATGATTTTGGTGGTGAATTGATCAATGTCCTTTTCTGAAATTATGATTATTAGTTGATGCATGGGTATTATAATTGTAATTGATATTAGATCAAATGTTCCTATGAACTTTTGATACTTTTATCCATGATCATGTTGTAAGGGCAATTATTTTTGCATTACAACAATATCACTAAGTTGATAACTTTGATTGCGTCATAACACATTTGTCTTTTGGCCCTTACAACTTTAGTGGGAAAATGATTTGATCCCATTTATGGGAATTAGGTGATGGATGTAGAGCAAAATGCTACATGTAGCAAAGTGCCACATCAGAAATAATGGGGGCCACCTCTTGAGTCCATGGGAGCCACCTCTAGAGTCCCTCCATTAATATTTGTTTAGGCCATGGCCAGCCCTTTGCCGGCTTTTGCTTTGTGGGCTTTCCCAGAAGTGGGTTAGTCTTGCTTCCAAACATGGAGGACTTTGTTTTGTTTTGTTCCCACTACTCTTTATATGAGACTTTGATGTTCATTATTTAATAATGTTATCACTAGTTCCTTTATGACACTTTGGTAGTCATGGTATGAGTACATCTTTTGTTTCCAGCATGCTTTTGATACTCATAGGTTAATAATTGCATGCTATTGATTTACTTGAGTTATTGATATCATCCTTATGCTATATGTTTAGGTTTTCATTATGGTATGATTTTCAGATATCCATTTGATAAATTTTGTACTGATGCTTCTCTTTTACATACTATATAACTTGTTTAAAAGTTAATGTTAAACAAAAATGTATTTTGTTGCAGGCGCAAAATGGATTCTTGCTGAGTTTTGTTGCTCACTCTTTTGATTTTATATAATACAGGTTAGCTTTGGTTGCTTTTCATTGGGGCAATGAAGTAGGTGTTGAGAGAAAATTTTGCTAATAAACTCATGTTTAGTTGATGTTGTAGTGTGATGCTTAACATGATATGCTCATGTATACATATTTTGTATTGTATAGAAGAAGTTTGAGCAATTTTGGATATGATATTACATTATACTTGAACTAGTTGTGTAAATGAAGATTGATGATTAATCTATCTTTGTGTAGACCTGGCAAAAATTGACCCGACTCGCCGACCCGACCCGACTCGACACGAAGTTTGGCAGGTTCGGGTTGGGTCTAATCGTATTCGGGTCATAAACGGGTCAACCCGTTTATGACCCGAAATTAAACGGGTCGTGTTGGGTAATAATCGGGTTGACCCGCTTAACCCGATTATATTATATAATTATATATTATATATATAATTTATATATAAATATATACATATACATATATTTATATATCATTTCGGGTCAAGTCGTGTCGTGTTGAGTTAATCGGGTTAATATTTTTACATTTATATAATTATATATATTTTTTATAAATATTTATTTGAATTATTTAATATTAAACGGGTTAATCGGGTCGTGTCGGGTTGACCCGAATATATATGGGTCGTGTTTGCGTTAGATCATCTGACCCAATTAATTAAATGGGTCGTGTTCGGGTTAAGCTAATCGGGTCATGGGTCATAAATGGGTCAACCTAAACACGACCCGCTGACCTGTTTTGCCAGGTCTATCTTTGTGGTTAGTTGGTGATTATTAATTTGATTATGTGAATTGTCATTTACCCAGGAATATGTTAAGATTTTGTGTTAGTTGTTTTCAAATTTTGTTTGATTTGATTTTGGATCTTGGGAATTACTTGTTGATGCGTTGTTTACATCATGTTTTTGCCTGTGCTTTATATAATATTTAGGCATAATTTCATGATTTTATATCAATTTTTAGTATTTTTACATCACTTAGTATGAAATCTTCATTTTTCTTGGTTTTTATGAAAATACAGGTAAACGACATAAAATTGATGGATATTATGAGTTTTGAAGTCATAGCATGATTCCCGAGGAAATTACAAGGTCGCACGTCAAATTTGGGGCCAAAATAGTGACAGATGTGACTTTCACGGCCGCATCCATGAGTTTCGCGTTCAAAGGGTGAAAACACAGCTAAGTTAAAAAGATTACATAAATTTTCACGGGTAAGGCTATGAATCCTTTATAGGCCATGAATTTTTCTATGTACACAGGACTTTATTCACATAAATATTTACGGCCGCAGTCATAAATTATTTACAGGCTGTGAGTTTTTTCGCCCTTTCGAGTTTTTCACTTGATTCGACTCCAAATTGAACCAGAATTGAACAAAACTCTCCAAAATTCTTCCTTAATGGGTTCAGAACTAATTAAACTATAAAAGGAGAGATTTTTGGAGGGCAAAGGAGACTTTTACACATGAACACAATCAAAGGCGGTGGCTAGGGTGAAAACTCAGCTCCATGGCAAAATTCCAGCGAAAGATCACGCAAAGGAGAGATTTGGATACTTCTTCATCATCTCTAGATCGAGGGAAGAGTTCTTATTACTATCCTAATATCTTTTTGCATCGATTTTGAGAGATTATGTTGAGTTCATCGATATACATACTGTTTTCTTCAAACATGAACGCTTAAACTCTTTTTCGGGATTAGGGATGTAACCCGCTGGCAATTATGAATTAAAACTTATATTTTTATTCTCTAAGCATGATTATTATAGCATTTATTTGAATAGAATTGAGTTTATTTCGTAATCTACTCTGGCAAAGTATAATTACGTTTAAGACGTTGCGAGAAGGACCGAGAGGTGAATTGCAACGTCAGAACTATTATATTCAAACCTATGAATCCAATTACGAGAGTAGTTTGGATTCGTTTGAAGGATTACCATGGTTTTTCATAGAACTTAATGGGCTTAGTTACATTAATTGTCACGAGTATAGAGAATTAGTGTAACTAAGTACCGGATTACGCTTCGGGAGAAGATAATCTATACTTTATGAAAAATCCCTTTCATGACTATAATTCTCCATTTAAAGAATTATCTTTATTGAGTTCATAATTGTCAGTGTAGTGAAACCCGAGTCCCGACTTTCTAAACCTGATTTTTCCCAGATCATCACCTCTGTTGCTTTTCGTATTTAGGAGCTCACACAAAAAAAATCACAATTTGATTAGCCTCGATTTAAATAAGTCGTATAATCAGTACTTGACCGTCAGATCCTCATTGGGAATGATCTTTATTTTATTAGTTCGATAAATATGTACACTTGCGGACACATCACTTGTCAAACATGATTGCAGAGAATGTTCTCTTGCACATCTTAATCATCATTGTGGGCTTGCTCATAAATTACTAAAAGGTACTATTATATCACATCCAGTTGTTTCACAATAAGAATGATTCTTGGTTTTATGAAAAATTTATTTCGGGTCAACACTTTCTCTCTTATTTTATTTAAATTGGGTCGGGGTTTCCCAATAATATGATAGTACAACATTGTATTATTTAGTTGCATGGATGTTATTGAATTCAGTATAGTCAGGAATTTAATTGGATTAGCAATTAAAGTGTTTGTTATGGATATGGTACACTAGTCATTGTTATGGAGGCTTGTGACCCATGTCTTGTACATTTATCTTAAATGATTTTTTTGGGTACGTTCTTCATATGGTAAATGTTGGGACACTCTGATACGTGGCCTGGCTGATTTAGCTAGGGTTGGGCCCAATGGGTTAACTACCCAAGTTTTTTACTCGAAGCCATATAGTGGCTATGGAATAAGTTGTTTTGGTTATTTGATTGAGGTTCTTTGGGGGCTGTTTTGAACATACGTAGGTGGCTATTATTATATAATTATTCCATCGTATGAGTAAATGATATTGGTTTAGTATATATATATATATATGATAAATGATACTGATTTAGTATATTCTTGATACATGTTCATATATTATGATTTCTACCTTTCTACATAGCCATTTGGCTAATATTCATTATCTTGCCTTACGCAAAGAGATTGCCCTTGTTGATGCCAGCGACAGTTAAATATAGAAGCTACCTTGACTAAATGATGATATTAAAATTTCATTAGATAAATAGTGTTGTGTAGTTGTGATCACGTGTAGTTGATCATCCAAATTGATATTTTTACTTATTATTGACATCATATTTATTATGTTATGATTTTGATTGGTCGAGATGTTACAATGCTTGTGTTGGTAATTGGATCGATTGGAATTGTTTTAATTTGGGTATATTGATCATTTTTTTCAGTTTTATCATATACAATTAAATGAGATCATCAAGTGACAATGAATCGTAATATGTAACCACAAATGCGACATTTTTTTTAATATTTTAATTGAAGAGATTAATTAGAATTTTAAAGTTAGTTAACGAGTCGCATGTGAGATGTTGCTGCACTTGACATCTTTGGGTAGGTGTCTCTTTCCTCTCTTCACTTTATCGTACATGTGAGACAAATAGTAGAATATCTTTTACATACAGAGACAAATAGAAACAAAAAATAATAATAATCAAACTTGTATGTCATTTATGGGTAGAATATTAATTTTTTTAAATTTATATTTTATGCAAATGTCAAAACCCTGTATCTGAATAGTCCTTATTAATTTTAAATAATGTTCATATACTTTAGCTCTACATTCTCACCTTGAGCAAAAGAAATATTATTATACTTGTTTTAAAGGAAAATTTTGAAATTTTATTATCTTCGCCTCACAAGTTTGACAATGATCTTATTAATTACAAGAAAGTAGATTCGAAACCTTGTGTTCCTTCATCTCATCTTATTTAATTACAAAATTGTAGATAAAGAGCTGCAAGTTCCCATGGCATTGCCAAATGCGGTTTCCGTAGTTGCCAACTGATCCCACCTTTTTTTTCCTTCTCTCCTATCTCCATTTTCGAAAACCGAATAAAGAATTATAAAAAGATTTTTCAAAAATTTTTGCACAGTGTTTTTTATAAATTAGAGGAGAAAAAATAATCCTTCTGTATTTATCCATCTTTTTCATATTCTATACAAAAACATGTTACAAGCATAATACTAAAACCCTAATACAAAGTCAAAATAATCAAGTAAAAATAAGTCCAGTCAACTACTATAATAAATTACATATTACACCATTAACACCCTCTTTAATTTGTAATGTTAGTTGCCGCTTGAATTTGTTGAATTTATCTTGTGCAACTGCTTTTGTTATGAAATCAGCAACATTCTCATGTGTATTAATATGCTCTAAATGAATTTCACATTTGCTTACAAGATCGCGAATGAAGTGATGTCTTAGCTCGATGTGTTTGCTTCTAGCATGAAAAATCAAATTTTTTGTCATGGCAATAGTTGACATATTATCTGTTATAACCTTAATTTCATAAATTTAATTTTGAAAATTCAGAAATTTTATTTTGGATTTTTATGATTTTTTCTAAAATTTTTTAGAATTTTTAAAAGGTTTAAAATTTGAGTTTTTATAAAAAAATTGATTTTTGCGCTCGCGAGGGCTCAAACCCGCGTTGCGCGTAAGCAAACGACGCCGCCTAACCATCAGGCTAATTCGCGTTTTAATATTAAAACGCTCCGGTTTTTATTTATTCGAGTTTTGAATTAAATTAGGGCGACGAGCGAACTCGTCGTCTTCCCCGATCTTTGTGGCGATTTAGTCACCGCCGCGTTCTCGCCGTCTGGAACGCGTTTTGCCTCTATATAATGGGGCTTCTGCTCTCGTTGATGGGACTCGAACGCTTGAACATCTTCACCCCTCGAAATGTCGCCAAGAAGGAGAAATCGCGCTCAAACTCATCGTTGGAGTTCGAGCGGCGCCGCCTCGTGTTCCAGCCATCCAGCGCCTTATCGACGACGATCGCTCTGTTCTAGGCTACGATACAGCATCGTAGCAAGGTATCCTACCTTTCCTGAAGTTTTGGTGAAGTTCGGTTTCGGTATAGATGGGTTTGATTAAGTTTTGTGTATCGACGGCGGCGGTGCCACCGTCGATACCTTCTGTCGCTTCGGATGCTTCGACCGTGCGTCGAAAACTCGCCGAAGCTGGTCGTAGAACCTCGCCTCGTCGTCCGGAGTCTACTGGCGAAGTTTGGCGGCAATCCGATCTTCGACGCACCCTCGGGAGCTCGCCGGCGCAAGCAGCGGACGCAAGTCCGGCGGCGTTTGGGCGGCGCGGGCGAGCTACGGTTCGGTCCAAAATTAGGGTTTGGGCGGCAGTTTATTTATAAATAAACCGGTCACTGAGTTTTGAAATCGAATTGAACCGGACCGAGCGGTTCAATTCCAGTTTGGGTCAGTAATTGAATTTCGACCGGTTCGACCCCAAGGCGGTCGAATCCGGGCCGGTTCAGGTAGCCGTTGGAAAGATAATGAAATTTTCTATCCAATGTTTGTATGTGTGGTCTTAGATGAAGTTTAGATTTTGTGTAATTGAAGTTCTAAGTCTCGGTCTGACTTGGTTCAGGGTAAATTTGATCGGTTCAGTGCAATTCTGTTTGGTTCAGTGGGTTTTAAGTTCGGTTCATATGATCTAAGAGTGGTTCTCTAAGTTTAGGGTTACGTTCTACATTTTGGTAGTCTTGGTTTCCAAGTTAGAATGATTATTAATAGAGTTCATGTACAAATTCATGTTTTAGAGTGATTAATTCAATAATCGGCTTGCATCATGTGATAAACAATTATTGGTTTTTCAAAAGGACTCAGAAATAACAGCGATTGAGGTAGGAATCTGTCCCTACTCCTTTCCTACAGTGTCAAAGAATTTGCTGCTTAATCCTTTGATTTGATATATGATGCATATGATAGAATTGATTGACACTGATACCTAATTGCTTCGTCTGCTTGATTTGTTTCTGAAATTCTTGTTGATTTCAATTATCTTGTTTATTTGGTCATATTCTGTTCTTGTATGAATGGTTAACAAACCTGTTTTGAAATATCTGATATATTGGCATATGAGCATGGCTGAACGGTTATGTATCTGTGATGTTGACATATGAGTATGTGGAAACTGTTGAAAATCTGTGATATCTGTCGTGATATATTGAACTCTGGACTGGATGATTTATTCTCCAGTGGCCTGTTTATGTGTTTTATAGTTCCGGCGCGTATCGGGCTATCTGTTTGCCGGTTAGGGCACCGCCAGTTGTCCTCGGGACAATACTACGGATGTCAGATGTTGGACGCAACATTCACCGGGCTGTTTATGACAGTCGTTCCACTGTGTGAGCTGACAGTGGAAACACTCTGAAAATGAGTGCGGCTCATGATTGAGATCTGTTGGCCAAACTTGATGATTTGCACGACATTCTTATATTATTTATATATTGTTGTTTCAGTCATTGAATTATCTTGTTAATTGATTCCCTCACCATGTTTGTTGATTCCTACTTAGCATTTTTGCTAAGCCCCCTTTGTTTCTCTTCCAGGTACAGAGTTAGCTTCTAAGAGGGATAGAGTTGATAGATAGCTATGTACCAGCCCAAGTTGAGATAATTTGCCTTTTGTATTTTAATTCTGTTGTTAATTTGGATAGTTGTATTCAGATATTGTGTTATAAAACTGTTGATGTTAGGATTCGATTAATTATTTAATAAATGATATTGGATTATTGTAGTTCTCTGGTTCCTACCCTGGGGAACCCTAAGCTAGAAATAGCCGGCTTCCTGCCGGGGCGTGACAATTTAAATGGTATTAGAGCTATAGGTTTAGAGGTATAAGTCTGTGGGCCCATAGCCCACAGGTCAGAGCTATAGGTTCAGTAAGAAAACCTAAGGGTATAGGAACCTCAGGACTGGGTTTGGGTTAAGGTTAAAATAAATGAATAGGTAAACAATTATTATATAACATGTTATTTTGTTGACAGGATGCCACCAAGAACTAGAGGCAGAGCAATTCCAAGTCAAGGAAGTAGAGGACGTGGAGGTGGAAGTCAGAGGGTGAGTGCTCACAGCATTGGAGAGGCTAGAAATTCTCCTGAAGCTGAAGTACAATTACCTCAAAACTTACCTAGGGCCCCTACAAGAAGAAGTGGGTATGAAGCCTTAGTGTCGTTAGAAGCAGCACCACATGCTTCCCCTATAGTACAGGCAGCAGAAAGGGATGAGGGTGAATCTTCCTCTCCATCATTGGTACCACAACCAGTAGTAAACCAGCCAATATGTTGATGCAGTTCTCACAGTTGGGAAAAGTTCGATTTCGTGATTTTGGAGAAACTACTGACCCTTGGGCTGCTAGAGATTGGTTATTAAAAGTAGAGCAAACCTTTAGGGCACTAGGATGTCCAGACGAACAAAAGGTGGAATTGGCCACATATTTCTTATCTGATAGAGCTGGAACATGGTGGTCTGGAATGAGAGTTACTTTTGGAAATGATCCCATCTCTTGGACTGAATTTAGAGGAGCATTCTTTGAGAAATATTTTCCAGAATCTTTTCAGGATAGTCAGATGCAAGAGTTTCTAAATTTAAAACAAGGAAAAAGGTCAATGAATATTTATGTAACTGACTTTGAAAGATTATCAGATTTATTTCTAGAATTAGTAACCACTGAAAGGAGGAAATGTCAACTCTTTATTAAGGGATTACATCATACAATAAAAGAGCAGATGAACACTATTCCCTTAGATAGTTTTCAATCAGTGGTGAATACAACATTCAGGATAGAGGCTTCTCTAATAGATGTGGCTAAAGAAAAACAAATGGAGGAGGTACAAGAATTAGCAGAAAAGAGAAAGGTCAGCCAATCAACTAGATCAGTAGAGACAGAAACCTATGATAACAGTGGGAAAAGATCAAGAGCAATATTTAATAGCCATCAGAGACCAGTACCTTCTTCCCATGTGTCAAACCCTCATTCAGAAGAGAGACCCAGGAAATGTTTCAAGTGTAATAAGATAGGACACATTGCTAAAGAGTGCAAAATCAATGGAATCCAATGTTACTATTGCAATGAATGGGGTCATTATAAGAACAAGTGTCCTAATAAGAGAACCATATCACAACAACCAAGCTATCAGCAGAGCTCTAGACCAAGGACTTATCAGGAGAGAGCTAGTCAGGTTAATCAGATACCACAGAGAGGATTTCAGCAGCAATCTACTGCTCCAGCAAGAGTCTATGCAGTGACTCAGCAGACTCAGCAGGATACTCAGCAGACTCCGGACTTGGTGTAATTTTTGTTTTCATAGTTATAGTTATGCTATTAATTTTTTGTGTACTCTGAATTTGGAGGACCAAATTCTTTTAAGGGGTGGATAATGTTATAACCTTAATTTTATAAATTTAATTTTGAAAATTCAAAAATTTTATTTTGGATTTTTATGATTTTTTCTAGAATTTTTCAGAATTTTTAAAAGGTTTAAAATTTGAGTTTTTATAAAAAAAATTGATTTTTGCGCTCGCGGGGGCTCGAACCCGCGTCGCGCGTAAGCAAACGCCGCCGCCTAACCATCGGGCTAATTCGCGTTTTAATATTAAAACGCTGCGGTTTTTATTTATTCGAGTTTTGAATTAAATTAGGGCGACGAGCGAACTCGTCGTCTTCCCCGATCTTTGCGGCGATTTGGTCGCCGCCGCGTTCTCTCTGTCAAGAATGCGTTTTGTCTCTATATAATGGGGCTTCTGCTCTCGTTGATGGGACTCGAACGCTTGAACATCTTCACCCCCTCGAAACGCCGCCAGGAAGGAGAAATCGCGCTCAAACTCGTCGTCAGAGTTCGAGCGGCGCCGCCTCGTATTCCAGCCATCTAGCGCCTTCATCGATGACGATCGCTCTGTTCTAGGCTATGATACAGCATCGTAGCAAGGTATCCTACCTTTCTTGAAGTTTTGGTGAAGTTCGGTTTCGGTATAGATGGGTTTGGTTAAGTTTTGTGTATCAACGGCGGCGGCTCCACCGTCGATACCTTCTGTCGCTCCGGATGCTTCGACCGTGGGTCAAAAACTCGCCGAAGCTGGTCGTAGAACCTTGCCTTGTCGTCCGGAGTCTACTGGCGAAGTTTGGCAGTGATCCGATCTTCGACGCGCCCTCGGGAGCTCGCCGACGCAAGTCCGGCGGCCTTGCGCGGCGGCGTTTGGGCGGCGCGGGCGAGCTACGATTCGGTCCAAAATTAGGGTTTGGGCGGCGGTTTATTTATAAATAAACCGGTCACTGAGTTTTGAAATCGAATTGAACCGGACCGAGCGGTTCAATTCCAGTTTGGGTCAATAATTGAATTTCGACCGGTTCGACCCCAAGGCGGTCGAATCCGGGCCGGTTCAGGCAGCCGTTGGAAAGATAATGAAATTTCCTATCCAATGGTAGTATGTGTGGTCTTAGATGAAGTTTAGATTTTGTGTAATTAAAGTTCTAAGTCTCGGTCTGACTTGGTTCAGGGTAAATTTGATCGGTTCAGTGCAATTCTGTTCGGTTCAGTGGGTTTTAGGTTCGGTTCATATGATCTAAGAGTGGTTCTCTAAGTTTAGGGTTACGTTCTACATTTTGGTAGTCTTGGTTTCCAAGTTAGAATGATTATTAATAGAGTTCATGTACAAATTCATGTTTCAGAGTGATTAATCCAAAATCGGCTTGCGTCGTGTGATAAACAATTATTGGCTTTTCAAAAGGACTCAGAAATAACAGCGATTGAGGTAGGAATCTGTCCTTACTCCTTTCCTACAGTGTCAAAGAATTTGCTGCTTAATCCTTTGATTTGATATATGATGCATATAATAGAATTGATTGACACTGATACCTAATTGCTTCATCTGCTTGATTTGTTTCTGAAATTCTTGTTGATTTCAATTATCTTGTTTATTTGGTCATATTCTATTCTTGTATGAATGGTTAACAAACCTATTTTGAGATATCTGATATATTGGCATATGAGCATGGCTGAACGGTTATGTATCTGTGATGTTGACATATGAGTATGTGGAAACTGTTGAAAATCTGTGATATCTGTCGTGATATATTGACCTCTGGACTGGATGATTTATTCTCCAGTGGCCTGTTTATGTGTTTTATAGTTCCGGCGCGTATCGGGCTATCTGTTTGCCGGTTAGGGCACCGCCAGTTGTCCTCGGGACAATACTACAGATGTCAGATGTTGGACGCAACATTCACCGGGTTGTTTATAACAGTCGTTCCACTATGTGAGCTGACAGTGGAAACACTCTGAAAATGAGTGCGGCTCATGATTGAGATCTGTTGGCCAAACTTGATGATTTGCACGACATTCTTATATTATTTATATATTGTTGTTTCAGTCATTGAATTATCTTGTTAATTGATTCCCTCACCATGTTTGTTGATTCCTACTTAGCATTTTTGCTAACCCCCCTTTGTTTCTCTTCCAGGTACAGAGTTAGCTTCTAGGAGGGATAGAGTTGATAGATAGCTATGTACCAACCCAAGTTGAGATAGTTTGCCTTTTGTATTTTAATTCAGGTGTTAATTTGGATAGTTGTATTTAGATATTGTGTTATAAAACTGTTGATGTTAAGATTGGATTAATTATTTAATAAATGATATTGGATTATTGTAGTTCTCTGGTTCCTATCAATATTGTTACTCCCTAGGGAACCCTGAGCTAGAAATAGCTGGCTTTTCTACCGGGGCGTGACATTATCACACAATATCATGGTTGGCTTTGTGACATTTTGATGCAAATCAATCAAAATTCTTCTAACCTAACCCAACTTGCTTCACATGTTGCTTCTGTTGCAGCCATATATTCAGCTTCAGCTGATGATAATGCCACAATTTGTTATTTATTTGACCTCCAAAAGATCACATTTGAGCCAAGATAAAATACATAACCAGATATACTTCTTTTATCATCACTACTTCTTGCCCAATCACTATTAATGAAACCAAATAATTCACATTTAGGATCTTTCACATACCTAATACCTTCTTTCTTTGTTCCCTCAAGTATCTCAAGATCCTCTTTGCTACAGATAAATGGAATTTGTTTGGATTGCTCTTAAATCTTGAAACAACACTCATAGTTTGAACAATATTGGGTCTTGTGTTTGTAAGATAGATAAGAGAACCAACCAAGCTTCTATAAGCATTTGCATCAGCATCTTCTTTGTGCTCAATTTGTTGCAGTTTCTCGTTCATTTGCATTGGAGTACCAATAGGCTTGTAATTGGACATATTAAACTTTTGCAATAAGTCTTCAATATACCTTTCTTGAGATAAGAAGATGCCTTCTTTTGATTGCTTGATTTGAAACCTAAGAAATACTTCATAAGACCCAAGTTGGTCATCTCAAACTCTTTAATCATAACTCTTTTAAAGTCTTCAACCATTGCTTTATTTGTTCCTACACATATCAAGTCATCAACATAAAGACAAACAATGAGAAAATCTCCTTTTTTTCACCTTTTTTCACATATAGTGATGGCTCATTTTGGCTTCTATGAAAACCATAACTCAAGAAATAAAAATCAATCTTGGTGTTCCAAGCTTGTGGAGCTTGCTTGGGCCCATATAAAGCTTTATGAAGCTAATAAACTTTATCTTCCTTGCCTTTGACAAAATAACGTTCAGGTTGCTTCAAATAAATTTCTTGTAATTCTCTATTCAAGAAAGTTGATTTCACATCAAGTTGATATACTTTCATCTCCAATTGTGCTGCTAAGGCAAGTACAATCCGAATTGTTTCCATCCTAGCAACAGGAGCATATGTCTCATTAAAGTCCACTCTAGGTTGTTGTGAATAGCCTTTGGCAACCAAGCGTGCTTTATACTTTTGAATGTTTTCAGCTTCATCATACTTGATCTTGTACACCCATTTTAAGCCAATAGCTTCTTTTCTCTTAAGAAGATCTGTCAATTCCCAAGTGCAATTTTTCTTGACGCTCTTTATTTTTGCATTCATAGCTTCCTCAAATTTTCTTCCTTTTGTGCATTTGAAAAACTATCTAGTTCACGTATTAAGAAAACAATATTAGATGAAGCAAATATATCTGCTAAAGATCGATACTTTTGAGGAGGAGTTTCATTATCTTCATCATCCTCTTGTGGTTGTTATTGAATATCAGGAGCATCATGAGAAATTTTAGCATTTTCAGCTACTTGTTCATGACTTTCTTGTTGATTTTCTACATGTGCAATGTCTTATTTCAATCTAATCTGTTGATTTTCTTATAGCAAGATTACTTCTTCATTTTCCCATTTCCATTCTTCTAATTCATCAAAAATGACATCATGTGAGATTACCAATTTGTTGTTGTTTAGATTGAGATGTCTATAGCCTTTGGATTATCACTATATCCAATAAAGATGTACTTCTCCCCTTTCTTGTCAAACTTTTCTCTTGCTTGAGAAGTTGTGAGTGCATAAGCAACACATCTAAACACTTTGAGCTGATTGACCAAAGGGTTTCTTTTATGTCAAGTTTCAAATGGAGTCTTTTTGCGAACAACTTTTGTTGGGGAGCGATTCAAGATATAAGTAACTACATGAACTACTTCAGCCCAAAATTGATTAGGAAGATTCTTTTCTTTTAGCATACTTCTAGCCATTTCAACTATGGTCATGTTCTTTCTTTCTACAACACCATTTTGTTGAGGGGAATGACTCACTGTTAGTTGTCTTTGAATTTTATGTTCCTTGCAATAATCAAGAAACCTCTTATAGATGAACTCTCCTCCATGATCAGTCTGGAGAGTCTTAATTTGATAACCACTTTGCTTTTCAACTAGAGCTTAAAAATGTCAAAAGGTTATGAAAGCATATGATTTGTGCTCAAGAAAATATAATCATATCATTCTAGTGTAATTATCAACAAAAAGAATAAAATATCATTTGTTACCGAATGATGGAGTTTGTGTTGGACCACATAAATTTGCATACATAGGCCCAAGAGGACTAAAAGCTCTCCAAGATGTCTTTGGAAATGGAAGCCAATGCAATTTTCCATAAACACAACCTTCACAAGGCTTATCACATCCTTGTATTTGTGATAATCCAACAACCATTTTCCTTTGTTGTAGAAGTTGTAGTCCTTTATAGTTCAAATATCCATATCGCAAATGCCAAAGTTGATATTCATTAACAACTTTATTTGTCAAAGCAAAACTTTTTATTATCTCTAAGTTGATGGGAAAGTGGTTATTCATGCTCATCTTCACAATAGCAACTGTATCCTTTGTCTTCTTATCAAATATCTCACATTGATCATCCTCAAAGGCCAATCTATAACCTCTTTGCAACATTTGACCAACACTAAGAAGGTTTTAAGTAATACTTGGAGAATAATAAACATTATGAATGCACTTTTCTTTACCTTCTTGAGTGTGAATTAAAATGACCCATTTACCTTTTATATCTAAGTATTTGCTATCTCCAATTTCAACCCTTGAAGAAAAACTTTCATCTAATTGTGAGAAAGCATTTTTGTTGCCTATTATGTGGTTGCTACATCCAGAATCTAACAACCAAGTTTTTGAACTTTCTTGTTGATCTTTTCCAAAATAAAGAGCATGATCATTTTTAACACACAAAAAGAGTTGGTCTTGTTTTTCTTTTTTTGAGAAATGTGCAACTTGCTTTCCATGATTTTTCTCTTTTTTTCTCTTAATACCGACAAACATTATATGAATGATAAGAGTCTTTGCATATAGTGCATTTAAAATGACAATCTCTAATATGATGATTAGACTTCTTGCAAATTGTGCAATATAATTAGAGTTACCAGAGTTTTATGAGTGTTGGAAGTCTTTTCTTCCTTCATTATGTTGGAATTGCCTTCTTCCTTCATGATATTAAAAAGTTCTTCCTCCTTCACCTCTACCTCGGCCTTGATTTGGGTTTGCACGGCCTCTTGTATATGTTCCTCTTCCTCGGGGAGAAAGTACCTCTTTGCACATTCTTTCTTGAAAAACTCATCTTTGCTTGAAAAACTTGCTTTAATGGTTGATCAGAATACTTATTCAACATTTGCTTATGAATTTCAAGTGAACCAACAAGCTCATACATAGAAAGCTTTGAAAGATTTTTTGTTTCTTCAATTACTGCAATGATATGCTCAAATTTCTGAAGTAAGCTTCTAAGTATCTTCTCAATAATTTTCTTTTCTAAAATTACTTTATGATTCACAATTTCAGAAGCTTTTGAAAAGAAGTCTTTTTAACATTGAAATATTTTGATTCATATTTTTCTGTACGATGTGAAGGGAATAATTGAAATATTTTGATGGAGATTTAAAAAAAACAGATTAGAGAAAAATTTCTAATAATTTTTTTTATAAATTGGGGGAGAAAAAAAAAATACTTCAGCACTTGTTCCACTCTTTGCCCATTCCATACAAAAATCTGCTACTACAACTCTAATACAAAGTCAAAATAATCAAATCAAAATAAGTCTGAGTCAACTACTATAATAAATTACAAATTACATCGTTAACACAGCCAACGGTGTCACACGACAGAGGAATTAAGCGAATTTCCGGGCCCCACGTGTCCTTCTCGGCTTAGGCATTGCGGCATCCACCCCGGCGTTGACGTATAGTCGGACGCAGCGGAGCTGGTGGTCAACCGATTCAGCATCAACTCCGGCGCCGTCACCGGATGTCCCGATGGCCACAAGAAAGAGGGTTTGACGATCGGCACCTCCGGCAGTGGCACTGCTTGGGAGACGATCTGGACGATGGCCGCCGTCATGGGCCGCTCTGCCGGGATGGGGTGGCTGCAAGCCAGAGCGAGCAGGAGCAGCCTCCGCGCGTCCTCAGGGTCGTACTCACTCTCTAATCCGGCGTCGACAGCGTCCAGGATGCGACCCTCGCGGTGGAGCTTCCACACCCAGTCGCAGAGGAACTGGAAGCCGCCGATGTCACATTTGGGGCGGCGGCCGCAGACGACCTCGAGCACGACGGCGCCAAAGCCGAAGACGTCCGACTCGCGAGTGGCCTTGCCAGTGTGGAAGCACTCTGGAGCAATGTATCCCATAGTGCCGGGAATACCACCCATCTCCAGCTCGGCGTAGGAGGTCTTATCCGTGTCGAGGGTGCGGGCGAGGCCAAAGTCGCCGAGGCGGGCGTTGAAATTGGCGTCAAGCATGATGTTGGAGGCCTTGAGGTCACGGTGCACCACGCGCTGGTCGTACTCGTTGTGGAGATAATGAAGCGCAGAGGACACGCCGGAGATCACATTATAGCGGCGCTGCCAGTTGAGGATGGGCTTGCGATCAGGGCAATCATTGAATAGGTGCTGGTCCAGACTACCATTGGGCATGTAGTCGTACACCAGAAGCAGCATACCATTCGTGTGGCACCAGCCTGCATATATATTAGATTTATGATCGCAACTAAACCAAGTAATAATTTCGAGATAAATTTTCACTCGTCATGCTTCAACACAATGTCTAGCACTTTGGATGGCTGCTTTCTGATGGTACTTCATTCAAGAGGAATAAGAGTTGCAAACCATTCACATATTCTTTCACTTGAAAAGCATTTCTCAAGAGAGTCAAAAATCAGAATGGCATCAGAGATAAATCCCATCTTTATGGCTTTAAAATCAACAAAAGTGAAGCCAAGACACATCCCATCACAAAATGATTTGAGACTAACAATAAAATTTGCACAACATTGACTATCTAGATGAAGAGGAATAAAAATGGCAATCTGCCAGAAGCATCAGAGTAGTGTGGTCGAGGAAGAAGAGGACGTACCAACAAGGGGCACAAGATGCCTGTGGCGAAGGCGATTGATGATGGTGAGCTCCTTGATGAAGTCGTCCGGGCCGCTGCTTCCCCGGGAGAACTTCTTCACTGCCACCTCCCTCTTCTCCTCCTGAAGCACGCCCCTATACACCTCTCCGAAGCCACCTTTTCCAAGCTTCATCCCCTCGTCGAAGCTGTTGGTCGCTTTGTTCAGCTCTTTGAAATCGAATTCCCTCGGCGTCCCTGGTAGGCTCCTCAGCGTCCCAAGCAGCAGCTCGTTGCTGGTCGCCCACTCCTCCCTCCTCCTCCTCCTGTACACCTCGACGGTGACAAATGCGGTCACGGCTATCAAGGCCAACACCGCACTGCTGATGGTAACGCTCAGCTTCCAAGCCGGCATCCGGCTCTTCTCATCGGAAAGACGTTCCACTGTCAGGTGCCACGACAGCAGGTTATTTAGCTGGTACGCGTTCCCCGTGGAGGCGGAGAAACCGAAATAGCCGGTCTGCCCGAGGTAGTCGCTCAGATCAAGCGACGCGTTGAGGACGGAGGCGTTTGGCTTAGGTCTATGCTCCCTATCCATGTACACCCGCAAATAGCGGTCATCACCATCGTAGTCCACCCACACTGTGTAAGAGGCGTCGGCTGCCGGAGCGATCTCAAACGGCAGATCGGCGATCTGGGTGGACTTGACGCTGTTGATGTCGAGGCCGATGTGGTTGTCGTCGGGGTCGTTGACCTCGGTTTCCTTGAAGGTGTCCAGTTCGATGGCGACGAAGCGGTTGCCTGGGTTTCCATCGAGAGTGGCGTTGGTAAGGCCGAGGAAGCGGCCCTCGCTGCCTGGCGGGGGCCCGGCTAAGTCACAAGTGATGAGAAAGGCCATGCCCTCGCCCGTCGTGTCGTTGCGGAGACGCAAGATGTTGATGGTGAAGTTGGTGTTGAAGGAGGCAACGTATTTTTCAGTGGCGTTGGGGAAGTCGGAGGAGGATTTCTGCTCCCAGAGCGTGAAGCGGTGGGTGAGGAGGACGCTGCCGGACTTGTTAACGAGGAATTTGGTGGGATCGTTGGAGGTCTCCGGAGTGAGCTGGAGAGCGCCGGAGAGGCTGTCCTGAGCGTCCTTAAAGATCTGGAAAGTGGGGTTGATGCCGGCTTTGCTGATGTTGTTGAAGGAGTAGTTGTAAACGTCGTATGTCTTGTTGAAGGAGGTGACAGTGGTGATGATTTGAGATGGGACGGTGGGGAGGGGGTGGAGGATGAGGAAGAAGATGGCGGTGGGAAGGCGGAGAGGAATCGGAAGAGCGCCGCCGCTCATATTCCTGGGAGAGACAAGTTGGGAAAATACTTAAAGAAAATTAATTACTAACTTAAAAGATTGCGAAATTCAGTTAATTGCTGAAAGTTTATCGGAAAGAATGAACAGTGTCCTCACGTCCAAATCCGAGTCCTCTTTCTGAGAAAATGCTCCAAATCAAAACTGCGCAATTATTCTTTTGTTATCGTCATGGTTGGCCGACCATACTGGTCAATAGTCAACATTCTGACTGCACTCGGGTCAACCAATCGGAGCTAAACACGTTACCTGCAAATTAATATCTAATACTATTCAAGTATATGGTCTTGAAACTTTATATTTTTATGGAAGCTTCTTTAATAGAATAAATCGTGAAGAGAAGAATAAGAAACCATGGGTCAAATATTATCACAAATTGGAAATAACATTGAAGCATCCAAACATGATAGCTTGTGTGGAAAAAGAAACGACATGGACTTTGATGAACACCGATAATTTAAAACTTCGTTTGCATCCGGGCCAAACAGACTTTTTGACTTTTGACAATCTCACATACAACATATATTAAACCTTGGTGTGCAAAAATTTAAAGCCAGAATAATATTTCCCTAGGAGAGACGAAGTCATCCTATAAATTTGAAACCATTCTGAGTTTGACTGAACATCACGGTCCATGATCTATCTAAAGAAGACCAAGTTTGGTAGACGGCTAGTGATCGCTTCTTCCCCAATTTCTCCTCCGTTAATCTATAAAAAGACTTCAAAACTTAAAGCTTTAGGGGAGAGCACTACCAATTTAGAGCCACCCTTAGTCACTTTCTCGTGCCAAATTAAAGTCAAGAATGCTTCAGTGACAGCAAAACCCAAGTTTCATCTTCCAAGAATCGTAGCAAAAAAGATTACAAGAAATTAGGTTGTGAAACTCATCTAGGAGGAAGAGACAAGAGTGTATAAGTGTTCTAACCTCAATTCTCATTTAAATGTGACGAGGATTGAGAGAAATTTGAGTAAGAACAACATCCACCATGATCAAGGAAGAAGTAGTTATCACACTTAAAATCGCAACCATGATTGGAGTCATGATTAGGAGAGAGAAAGTTCTATATCTTGGTGATTTTCATTAGGGAGTTATCAAATTTGTTATTTTACTCTTTTTGAGACTAATTGCAAAATTTTACTTGAGTTTAAGATGGATTATATGATGTTTACTATATCTTAAACTTGTTTTTGGGTTATGGGGAGTAACCCTTTAATTTTTTCCTCCTGTAATTCATATATAGCATGATTGTTATTTTATTTGGGTTTGTTAAAGTTAATTGTAGATGATTATTATTACTTTTAATTAATTGAATTTATATTATTTGCATGTTATGAGGGTTAGGACAAGGATTAAAAGGCAACTCATAAGCCTGTATCTCATTAGTTAAACCTATAAGGACTAAATTATGAAAGTAGCTAAATTATACATTTTAATTAGTAAACCTTTATTTACATATGTTAATTTAGATCCTTTAATTAAATTGCTTTGGAACTAGGACAAAGACTAAAAGGTGACTTTCAGTTTTGGAACCCTATAATTAATCTTATAATAGTTAGACTATGAAAGTAGCTAGGTTACATTGGGCATGAAATAATCTACAACTATACTTAATGAAGTTAATTATGATTGATAATCAAAGTGACAAATGATTATTGAACTAATTAAACATTAGGATGGACTATTGAAATGAGATATCTTATAAATTTAAAGTAGAATTTCTTTTAACTTTAAATAATTTGACACATGTTGAGATGATTTTACTTTAGAAAAATTATTATGGTGGAGCCTCAAACCCGAACTTCCCTGACACTTGATAGTTTACTTTAATCGCTCTCAATTAAGTGCTTCCATATAAATCGATTAACCTAGATTACACAAACATGATCAAATTGGTACTTAATTTCAAAGTATTTATAGGATTAATATTTTTATTACTTCGACACATTTGTGCACTTGCGGAATGTGTGTTCAAATTTTTTTGGTGCTATTGTCTCGGATTATAAAGTCTCATGTGTCATTAGTGTGGACATGCGGTGTCAAGCTTTTGCTGTCGTTGTTTGGAACTTTGTATACATTAATATCAATAAAAAATGATGGGAGTGTGAGACTAGGAACCACTTCTCACCCTTATATTGAATTTATTTATGTTAATTTATTATTTCTGGTTTTGGAAAATTAGGGTTTTGAATTACAATCATGCCCGAGATTAGAAATTTAGTCCTCATAATTTTCTAAACTTATTGGAAAAACAAAAATAAAATTTTCTTTAGGATTTTTTCTTTTATGTAATTTTTGATTTTCTATGATTTTTTAAAATTTTTTCTAAATTATTTTACAATCACAGCCATTAAAAAAATAAATATAAAAAATAATTGCTTATATTTGCTTATGAGGTTTTAAAAAATGTTTAAACCTTGCTTTCTACTTGTTTATGTAAAAAGGCTTAAGTCCTAACGACTTCTTGACCTAGACCCTAAAATTAAAGGGACTTTGTAGAATGTGTAGGAAAATAAGATTTTCAGAAATTTTACAAAAACTATCATTAAAAATATGGATCATATATCTCTCTAAGACATTTTGCTGACTCCTGAACAGTTTGTATTATCGTATAACTCGACCTAATTAGAAGCAATAATTTTGAATTAAAGCCATCACTTTTATCTATGATTTAGCAACATCTTTTTAGTGATCTCCTATAGAAGATCCAAATATGCATTTATAAGTATTTTTAGAGTATTGTGACACTATAAAGATTAATGATATTTCTAATGATGCTTTGAAACTCAGGTTATTTCCCTTCTCACTCAAAGATAGCTCTTGGCTTCTGATGTGTTTCACAAGTGAATGGGCAAATCGAAGTAATAAAAATATCGATTCCACAGGGACCAATGACCAAGTACTGTCTCTACTTAAGATCGTTAGCTATACTAACATAAAATAGAATAGTTTTAATCTTAACTACATTGAAGGAATAGTAAAAAATGCTTTGGTTGTAATCGATTTAATGGAAATTCAGGACTTTGGGTTCACCACAATATGTTTCATGACTTTTTATAATTAAAAGTATCTTAAGAAGAATTTACTGTGTTGAAGTTGATTTATCCGCATGTATAAATTGCCCTATCTCAGTAATACAATCCGGTGTTTACCTGAATTAATCTCCTACTCTCGTGGGTATTAATCCGAAATAAACCCAATGAGTTCTTGGTAAATCTAAGAGATCCCTCAAGCTGATTTGAACTACTCTCATATTCAAATCAACTTGTCCAAAAATTATAGATCCGACATCGCAATTCACTTCTCAGTACTTCTTGTGATGTCTCAAAACATGCAAATTATGGTCAGTAATCAACATATAATAAGCATAACAATTATTGAATCTAACACAAATTAATCACTTCATAAGAAGATAACAAACAATCAAGTCATGAAAACATATAGGGTTACACCCTAAATCCTGAATAAAGAGTTTACGCTGACATGTTATTTATGTTCACGTTATAAAAATCCATGTTTGATTACAAAATTGGTAAATAAATATGAAATGAATAAAGGAAGACAAGAATCAAAGCTCCCTGATGAAGATCGACACCAGCTAGTTAGAAAAACGAAGCTTTTTCGGTCAGAAATTGAAGATCATCGCCGCTCGCCCTAGGTCTTGCCTCTTCGTCAAATTCTCCTTGTAAATCGACTAAAAAGTCTTGTTAATTGCTCCAAAGCTTCCTTATATAGTTCCCCATCTCCTAATTAGGTTTCCCCCAAACTTAGGCATAAAAAAGAATTAGATCGAGCGAGAAACCGAGTTAAACTTGAGTTGGGCGGACGAAAATACAGCTGTGAAAATAAATACAGCTGTTCTGTATTTTCTTCTGTGTCTTCTAGAATTAAACCTGGTAGAAATACAGCTGTGAAAATAAATACGGCCCTACCGTATTTCTTTCTGTGGATTTTCTTCAACAAAATACAACCGTGATTATCATCACTGGCGGGCCGTATTTCCTTCTGTGGATTTATGGTATTTTATGCTGATAAAAATACGGCTGTGATTAATGTCACAGGCGGTGTCGTATTTCTTTCTATGCTCTTATATAAAATACAGCCATGATAAAAAATATGGTAGTGCAGTATTTTCCAAATAATCTCTAATTTGTACGAAATTTGATGGGCAGCTTCATCTTGACTTGTAGAATTTATCTGTGCACTTGGATTCATCAAAATCTATCAAAATTTGCTCTTTTTCACCTGAAACATGACAAAAGTGAAGAGAAGTGAAGATATCGAACAAATAAAAGGATTTAGGTTGAAATAAGTGAAAATATGATAATAATAAGAGAGATTATTCATAAAAAGTATAGTAAAATATACTATATAAATACAAGACATTAAATCTTCATAGACTTAAACTTTTGTTTGTCCTCAAGTAAATCAAAAGATCAAAGAACAATGCTGAGTATAGAAAATATAACATTCTTATGAAAAATAAATTTCTAGAACATAATCACTCATCAAAAATTTCAACTCATGCTACATAAAATTCAGATAAATATACTATTCTTAGAATTTAATCCTTAAGATTCACAACCTTAATCAAATAAAATTTCGCAACTTATATAATAAATAAAATCTCAATCTCATGAATTCACCTTCATCTTAGTTTAAATCTACTATACTTTTGTTTACAGGAACATATATCCAAAATCTTTTTCTCCATACAAATTTTTTTGTTTTATTTTTCTTCTTTTTTTATATATTTTTATTTCACTTTTGATATTTTCTAAATCAAATACCACCATTTTGCAGGTGACAAATTTAAAGTGTATTGATCACTTAGCCAATGTATTAGAACTCATATCTTATTGGCTAGCAGAATTGAGATTCATGGCCTAAGATAGAGGAGTTAATGTCAAATAATTTTTCTTTCACATGTACCCACATAGATACATACTTTTATTTAGACTTCAACTCTTGTCTTTGGTACCGCAGTGCCAAGTAGAGGAGTCATTCACTTTTTTTTATATATATTTCTAGATTTTGGATTCTTTCTTCCCAACAAATAGCATAATAGGTCAAACATCAATTTGGCTAATCAATCAATGTTAATTCAGCAAATTATACTCATATACTCATTTTATTTGAAAAAAAAATGCTTCACTCTCAAATTGCATTCATCAAACAACATATCTATCAAAATCTCATGCATCAATTGATGAAAAAGTAAAATGAGAGGATATACATTGAAGAAATAAATTCAACACAAGAGGCATATTTCCATTCACAAGCATTGCTATATAAATATCCATAAATTTGAAAATTTTGAATCCAACACACATCATTCATCAATACAAAATAAACCATTCATCAACATCATTAGACATCATATCCACAATAATAGAAATAGAAAGCATCCAATCACATAATATCCAAATCACAATATGTAAGTACAATGCCCAAATCTACATAAGTGTAGCGTCCACATATGACGCTAAAACCAGAATACATCCAATCCAAATATCATCATGCGCCTACACATGGCGCCAAATAACATCATATCATCATGAAAAAGAGTATAGCAAAAAGTTATACAATCCACTGAAATTAGCAGCACAAAGCAAATAGAATAGAAATATAGAAACAATATATCTTCCCTATAAAAAGAATGCATCATTCTCGATGCAATAAGCATAGAATGAGATAATAGGAAAAGAGATACTCATAATGTGCTAATCGTTTGCATCAGTGTATGTCTCCTCGCCATCCTGCTCGGTAGATGCAACCTCCTCCATATTCGCATCCGGGTCCCTCTCTTCATCAGAGAAGAAGTGATCCCCTAGAAAGCCTTTAATATCTTGGACATCATCATGCACATCCTGGATAAAATCAAGTGCTCTCTCCGGAATATGTCCCTGACGGAACACCTATGCAGATAAAGGCTTGGAAGCCTACATCTTGGGCAGAAGACCAACTCCTCTGAGGCTATGCTGCACCGTGAGAAGAAGAACTAGCTCTACGTGGCGGAGAATCTATACTCATCCCAAATGGGTTGCTACTGCCACCCTAGGTGGGTGGTGGTGGTGCTGAGTAGAGTAGTGTAGGAACATCTGTAACAACCGCATCAGGAAGAATTTTCCAATTTAATTGATTACAAACCATAGTCCATTCTTTGTTTGGCAAGGGCAAGGCTGGAAAATTTGGTCCAAGGCTAAGGAAAAAAATATCACCCTCTCGGACAATCATCCTTATCGCTACACATGACTCAAGATCGATCCTACTATTTCCCTCTGCATTCTCGACTCCAAATGGATCCACATCCAAAGCTAGTGCTAAAGTGGTGACAAATCCTCCCAAAACTATAGCACCCTTCTTGGCACGTGCAACTTTATCAAATTGCTTAACAAGATAATATGCCACATCTACTGGATATCCATGAAGCATGCACCATAAGAAAAAGAGTTCAACTTTTGGATCATACCATTGCTCTCACCTCGCCTGAAGATGGTATGTGAGAGTACTCTATGCACATATCGGAGACAAGGATTAGACATACTAGTTGCTCGTGCCAATTTTGTTGAAAAATTTGAATATGAAGTGATTTGATACCAGAAAGCATTGTCAATATATTCCCATGGTAGATGCACACACCCTCCTGATGGTAAGTGGAAAATAGCTCTAATATCCTTGAGCGTCAGACTCCTTTCAATATTCACAAGTCAAAAAGTAAGGCATCCTTTCGCCTCTTGACAATGGTAATCATGGAGCTCGACCTCCAAACTGCTGAGGAACTCTAGGACCAAGGGAATGAATGTCTACGGCTGACTCTAGAAAAACCTTAAAGCTAAAATTTGCTTGAATATCCAATTTACAGCTTCATCAAGCTTAAGAATCTCCAAAGTATGCTTGTCTGCGCATTTAGTCTTTACCGAATTTTTCAGATCCACCGGGATTTCTCTATGTTGGTGGTGAGATTCCTCTTCCACCTGGAAGGAAGAATCATATTCATCCATCTATTCAACCCCTCTAGCATCAGCTACTAAGCAGCAATGAACAGTGGTGAGTTCCTCTCCACCGACCTGCTTCTCTTGTTTTCAAAATTAGAAATAGAGCATCTCTGTTTCTGATGGACGCAGTCGGATTTCTCTTATTTCTACCACCAATTCTTCTTCATCTTGCAGGCAAATTCTACTATGAATATCCTTCGACAAGCTCAATGGCCGCTAAGCTAACTCTCCTCTCCGACGAGAACTACTCCTCTCCGTATGAGTTTTCATTAATGAAGTTCACCCCATATCCAAGCAAGTAGCTCCTCTATTCAAGATTAAATTCCTGCAAGTTGTTCCTTTGGCTGAGAAGTTTTTCCAACCTTCTTGCTCAAAGTTTCAGTCAACGAAGATACAAAAAAGTAAAGGTATACAACTTTCCTAGTTCAAGTTCATTTTTTTTTCATCATATATTTCATATGCAGCAAAATTTTAGTACCATATCAGCTACGGTCCGAATGCAAGATTTGCATATCAAGATCTTTAGCCAGGCTTAGTTGCACCTAAACCCATGGACGATGAGACAGTTTGTCAACACCAGATATGCTGATTTAGAGACCCTATGTTTGCTTTAATTTGGCCGAGGATATCAGTGGATGTTTGATCGTATTGGGATGACCAAAGCCATGTGATGGAGGCAGTAGCCCTGCTCTGAGGAGATATGCTCGGGCTCGGAGGAAACCCTTTCGATATGGGTTCCCTTGCCATACATCATGTAGTCATTTATGGCAAGTCCAAATGTAGTAGGTTGTGCATTGTAAGCCATGAAACCTTATGTACTCTTGCATCATGGTAGGATAGTGCATGCATGCATTAGGTTATATTTTTGCAAGTCACTCAAGCTAAGGATTAGCTCAAGCTTCACTCAAAGTTCAGCTCAAGTTCTACTCAACAAGTTGAGCCCAAGAAGGAAAGAAGGCTTCAAAGTCCAAGTTCAATTCAAGCCATGGATCAACTCACTTGCTAGCTCAACTTCCATCTTTGTTAGGCGCCTCCTCCTTGATATAATCAGCCACCTCAGCCATCCATCCAAGGGATATACGCCAACACACCAGTCCAAGCAAGGGAAGAATTAGAATCCATCATCAATCAAGATCCAAAATTAGAGGAAGACATTTATGAAGACTTACCATCTTATTTTGCTGCCCAAGCACTTGTGGAAAGAATTCAACTTTCGAATCACTCATTCACACACCAACAACCAGCAAGGATAAGAGCATCTCGCCAGCACAAGGGGCAAGGAAAGACACTTCACCGCTAGCCCAATGCATTCGTAGCCTTGCCAAAAGAAGATTACCAAGAAAGGAAGCTTCCCATGAGGATTTGCGCAAATCCCTCTTGTGTTCAAAATTCAAAATCTCTCCATCTTTGTAAGGGGCACAAAGGGATCAAATGTCCATCCTGCCCTTGCCTTCCCCTCGCCTATAAATGTAGCATCCCTGATGACACAAAAATTTATAGTATATTTTGTGTCATTTGTTTGGTCTTTTTGTGTCATATTCATGCTCTTGTTTTTAAGCCTTATTTATCAAATATTGCGGAATCTACACATTTTCTCATTTTTGATAATTTTCAAGTAAAAAGTGCCATATTTTAATGGATTTCGAAAGATCTGAGTACACGAATGGATTCCAGACGTCGAGACGAAGCTGCCCCGTCAATTTTCATGCAAATCAGAGATACTCAGAAAATTACACCCCTGCCATAATTAATATTATGGGTGTAATTATTTACCCAGGTTACATCACTACCATAATATTTTCTACAGGCCATAATTTCCTGCCCAGAATACATAGAAGCAAATTATGGCACTACTGTAATATTTTTTACGGGCCGTAATTTCATGAAAACTTTTCATAGAACAAATTACGGTAGTGCCGTAATCAAAATTACGTGTCGTAATTATATTTTTGAACGAGTCTTCCGCCGCCTCCAAAATCTAATTTTTTTCAAAGCCAAATTAGAAAGATCCGGGGCATGATTTCAAAATCCATAAGAAGGGGATTGTTCTATAAGAGGAGGAGAAGATTTGAGGACAAAAATCATCCAATTTCATCACCAATCGAGGGATAAATCGAAAAGGGCGTCCCTAGGGCTCAGCCTCTCACCGAGAGGCATAGAGGCCATCTCAGGTCATGAAATTTACAGGAAAGCTTCATCCATAGGAGGAGAGGATACACCAAAAATTTCAGATCAAAAGGAGTTCGATCGAGGGAGAAATCAAAGAAAGAAGTTTCAGGTAGAATAGTAAATTGTGATTTTACTGCAGCAGAGCACTGTTCATGCGTACTGTAGCAGTTACTATAGCAACCCGAAAATTTGCAAAATCACGGGTTGTGAATTTTTTTTACACCCCGGTGATTACAGTAAACCCTTGTTCTCTCTTTTTCTATATTTTTATGAATTTTTATAGTATCTTTAACTCCATGGTAGCGTAACTTTCTTTTGGGACAGAGGATGTAATCCCCTTAGTTTCATAATGACTAGATGATCCTTGATTCGTCAGGAAACTTTTGTTATGATAATTCTGCTTATGTGATGATTATCTTTAATCTCTTCTAGTTTTTTATTGTCAACTTGTATTGGAGTTTTTGCGATATGGACCAAAAGGTGACTTACGAGAACTTGGAACCTTAGAATCGTGATTTAGGAACTCATCATAAGAAATTAGGTTTGTTCTTATTTCTAGATTTTAGAAGTTTATTGACTTGTTGATAATCTGATCTAGGAGACATTAATGAGTTAAACATGAAGATATTGTAAGAAATTAAGTATCAGATCGTTGGAGAACCTTAAGTAGAACCTGTAAAACTAAAGTATGAAAGTATTTAGTTTTTACTTGAGATAATTGACTTAGAGAGATGTATGAAAGTGATCTTTGATTTCTTTGTCAATGATTTACTTATCTTTAGTATTGAATTAATCTTGTGCGAAAGTGATGATTGATTCTTTGTAAATTGTCTGCGCGAAAGCAAGATGATTTCTTTATAAAGTAAATTATATCTTTATCATAATAAGAGTGGACTGACGATGCACTTATTTCCTTCTAGTCATAGAAATTAAGGTGGATGAAACCCTAGTCCCAACTTTTCTCTTTGGTATTTCGTGTGATTTCCGTTTATTTGCTTACATCGTATTCGGTTTGCTTAGCTAGTGAGAAAACAACTATTCGGTACTTAACACGTAGGTCTCTGTGGTTCGATCTTTTTATTACTTTGAAGTATCTATACACTTGCGGACACAACAATCCCTCATGTAATTTCTAAGTTGCTGAATAAGAATTTGTCTAATAGTTTCCTAGGTAGGTGCTTGTGTCGCCAATAGTAGTAGTGTTCTTCCAAGGGCTGAGCCCCTCTTCTTCTTCTATCTTCTCCACCGAAATTCTAAGAAGGACTCCTCCTCTTTCAAGTGCACAAATACAAGGGACTCCTTCATCCTCGGTTTGGAGCAAGACTAGAAGATGAGACCCTCCACTCTCGGCAACATGGGAGGCTCAACCCTTTCGTCTAAGTTCCTTCCCTAATCTCTTCACTTTGATTTAAGAATTTCTCCCCACACTAATCCTGAATTGTTTGATCTTGAAGCTGAAAGGGGGGGGGGGGGGGGG
>JANTFE010020834.1:0-11244 GCA_027562315.1 Costus pulverulentus
ATCTGATTTATACATTATAAGGAGTTGATCACATGAACTTACATTCGATCTTTTGAAACCCTAAGATTCCGCTAGAAAATTTTGTTGCGCCTCCTATTAGGGTTTCCCGCTATTGTTCTAGGGGACTTTCAAGAATGTCTTGGGCGCAAGTCTAGGGGTTTATGGAAATTCTTTGGAATATTTCCTTACTTTAAACCCTAGCCGCTCACTCCCCTTTAACCCTAGCCGAATCCTCTCATATGGGTTGCGCCCTTATGCCCTCTTGCCACCGCCTTTGATGTAGGATCATGGCCCCGAGAAGATCGCCGCACGCTTGGCTTACCACTAAAATCTCCACATATTCTCAAATTTAATTCTCCGGAGGAGAATTTTGCACACCCCGGTAAAGCTGATGCAGGGGCATGGATTCAATTTGACCCAGGATGACTCAAACCGTGCCGAATATTGCCTGCATTCTAATCTGCAGGATATTTTGAAACATTTTGATGTTTAATTATGTTTACATTTCAGCATTAGTACTTGTCTTGTTTTGATATTGGGTTCTAACTGGTCTTATGTATAGAACCAGCTTATGTGACCATTTTGTGAACTTGTTTACATTCCTGCATTAATATTATCTTGTTGTAGTTAGGATGTAGCCTAGGATTTATTTTCAACATCTTTGTTTTATTTTGTAGTAATTGTAGTAGGATGCCTAGCCTAGGATTATAGCACCTATAATGCACCTACATGGCACCTATGATTTCCCAACACTCATGTCAATGTCGCAAGCAAGCCTCAACAACATCAAGGAAGTCAACATCATCAACATCAGTCAACACCCTCAACGACAGTCAACATCTTCAACATTAGTCAACATCTTCAACATCAAGGGAGTCAACAATAACTAGTCCACCTGAAATCCAATCAACAAAGCATTATGACCAAACACCGCAGTCCTTATCAGCAAGCTGCCACCATTCTGCCGAGTCAGTACAACTCTTCCAGCTCAAATCACATGTTACCAGACTGCCAGCAAACCAGCCCTTTCAAGCATGCGAAAGTAATCATTTCCAGCTCTGAACAATGCCGACCACAGCTGCCAATCAAATTGAGTTGACGTCAAGTTCTGGCAACGAGCAAAGGAGGCCAAGAGTCACTACCAAAATTGTAACATTGGGAAACAAGGTTTAAAGCCCATGTAGTTCTCACTTGCACTTAATTTTGATGATTTTGCAAAAACAAACCCCTAAGTTAGCGGATGCTACTTGTCTAAGGAGTGCCGGAAGGCCATTGTGTGTGTGTTTGAGTGTGAGCCTTTGGCTCCTCTCCTTGATTCCCTGAAGGTGAGCCGGAAGGCCCTTCAACTTCATAGTCTCGCTGAGTTCTTGGCTGCCAAAGCCCTTGCTTGTTTCCTAGTGGAGTTGGAGCCGACAACCCTTGCTGAGTTGCTGAAACTGACAGCATATGCGCACACCTCCAGCCTTCACCTTGAGATCACATCCAGAAGCTGCTAATTGAAGGCTACGAAGGGGTTTGGTCCCCTTCCTTCAAGGGGACCTCAAGTGTTCCCAACCCATTACCATCTTAATTTTAAATGCATGCTTAGGCTACATGAATATCTGCACACAACTTTGACATTTCATAATCAATATCATAATAGAGCTACATACTTAAGGGGTTCCTTGGGCTTAGGATTTCTATCGTTCATCAGCCTCTTACATCTATTAAATAGATGCATGTGTGAGCCTTAAGGGTTGACGACAATAGGTGAAAAATAGAGAATTGGCGTGAGCAAGAGACATATAAGAAGAGCTTGGCGCAACCTCTCTTCCTCCTTGAAGCCGCAAGCATCACTTCTTCTTCATCTCCCCTTGGCGCAAGAAGAAGGATAGCTTGGCATCTTCCTCCTCTTCCTAAGGGCCGAAACTCATCCTCTTCTTCATCTCTTGGAGTAAGGAGAACTTGGAGTTGGCGGCATCATCATCTTCTCCTCTCTACTTGGCACAACTTCCTTGAAGGTGGCGCAAGCATAGAAGAAGGTGTTTGAAGGTTTGATTCTCTTCCTGAGGCTAGCACCAAGCGTAGAAGGGAGCAACGTTGAGAAGGTCGACGCATGGATACTTGTAGAGGACGAGCACTTGAGCGTCTTCAACATGGCATCATCAAGTAAACGAGCAAGAGAGGTATCATCTCTAACATATCCTTGTGTTCTCTCTCTCGCATGGATCCTTGGGAAAGGAATATGTTTCGGGTGTAATGCTTTTTCCGCTACGTCCTGGGACTGCAAAATTTTAAATTACACCCTGTATTCACCAACAAATGGTTCTCTTGACTAATGCCTAATTTCCTTACATCATTCTTGGAAAGAACATTCAAGCTACTTCCACTATCTATGACAATCTTGCAAACCCTACCATTGCACTGGGTATAGGTATCGAAAAGGCTAGTTCTCTTCCAATATTCAACTTGGGTATTCTTCATGTTATTGCATATAACAACCACTATAGTGGTTTGGAGGGGTTTATCTTTAGTATTGTACTTGGGAGCTGATGACATAGAAATTCATAGTATATTTTGTGTCATTTGATAGGTATTTTTGTGTCATATTCATGCTCTTTTGCTTAATTTCATGCCTTATTTATCAAATATTGCAGAATCTACACTCTTTTTGGTTTTTGATAATTTTCAGGTAAAAAGACATCATTTTAAGGTGTTTCAAGCAATTCGAATTCATAGATAAATTCACATCATCAGGAGAAGATTACATGCCAAATTTTACGCAAATCGGAGCTTCAGACCAAATTACGGTAGGGCCGTAATCAATTTTACGGTACCGCAGATTTACTGAACCTACATAATACACCATGGCACTGCTGTAATCTATTTGATCTGCCATAATTTTGATGAATTTCTATATAGAAAGATTTGCAGATATTACAGCACTGCCGTAACGAATATTACGGGCCATAATTTTGGGTGATTTATCTCCAGAAGGTTTTGCGCGATCACGGTACTGCTGTGGTTATTTTTATGGCACGTAATTATTCCAGAATTTTGACCAGAACACATTACGACACTGCCGTAATGGAAATTATGGCCGTAATTGTATTCCAGACAGCCGATTTTCCTCGTCTTATTGAAGCTCGATTTTTGCCCGGATGATTGCGAATGATTTAGACCACCAATTCAAGATCCGTAAATGGGAGAATACTCTAGAGAATGAGGAGAAGATCAGCGCACTGAAAGCCCTAATTTTGATCAGCGTTTCAAGGAGAAATTGCCATCTTCACTGTCGCCTTAGGGTTCATCGCCGTGAAGTGTACAGAGCATCTCCGGCTGTGAAATATGAGGGAAAGCTACGCCTAGAAGAGGAGAACATACAATAGAAGTTTCAGAGCAAAAGGAAACCGTTCAAAGGAGAAATCAATGAAAGAGGTGATGTCGGCACTGTTCACACGAGAATCATGGGCTGTAATTTCCATTGCAGCTCTATGTTTAGTAAATTTCCCTTCTTGTCGATTTCTGATCATTCTAAACTATGACTATTTGTAATTTCTTTATCATGCTAGCTTAAACACTTTTTGGGACATGGGGCGAAATCCCCTTAATTTCATAATGACTCGATGATCTTTATTTTGTTAGAATACTCTTGTTATGATAATTCTACTTAAGTGATGATTGTCTTTAATCTCTTCTAGTTTCATATTGTTAACATGTATTGGAGTATTTGTGATATGGACTGAAAAGTAACTTGTAAAACTTTGAACCCTAGAATCGAGATTTAGGGACTCACCGTAAGAAATTAGGTTTATTCTTGTTTCTAGATTTTAGAAGTTTATTGACTTGTTGATAATTCTGATATAGGGAGAATTAATGAGTTAAACATGAACATATCGTAAGAAATTAGGTTTCGGATCGTTGGAAACCCTTAAGTAGAACCTGTGAATCTAAAGTATGAAAGTATTTAGTTTTCACTTGAGATGATTGACATAAAGATTAGATGCATGAAAGTGATCTTAAATATTCTTGTCAATGAATTACTCATCTTTAGCATTGAATAAATCATTTGTGAAAGTGAGGATTGGTTCATTGTAAATCGTCTGCGCGAAAGCGAGATGATGATTTCATTATAAAATAAATTATATCTTTATCATAATAAGAATAAACTGACGATCATTGAATTATATATAGTCATTGAAATTAAGGTGGATGAAACCCTAGTCCCAGTTTTTCTCTCTATCTTTTCGTGTACTTTCCGATCGTTCGCTTACATCATATTCGATTGCCTAACTAGTGAAAATTCAACTATTTGGTATTTGACAAACGAGGTCTCTGTGGTTCAATATCTTTTTTTTTACTCCGAGTATCCGTGCACTTGCGGACACAATAAGTGTTTGGTGCTGTTTCTTGGGACCTTAATTTTTTGTTAATATTGAAGAATTTGAAAGTGTTGCTAGACTAGACTTTGTTTTATTTTATATTTTCGTTATTTTCTTTAGAAATTTTCTGAAGCTGAGATTAGTTCTGTTTTTTGTACTTTTCTGCATATTTTGAGTTTATTTTATCTATCTACTTGTGCCTGAGCAGGAATATTAGATCAGGACCACTAGTTCCCTTAGATCTTGATATTAAGAAAAATCTTAGACTGCAAGGAAACTCAGATTTGAAGGAAGACAGGAAGAAGTAGAAGTCATGGCAGATAGAAGATCACTTTGGTACTATGCAGCCCCTAATCCACAGGAGATACACTCTAGCATTGCCAAACCGGCTATAGAGGCTAATAACATCGAAATTAATCCTGCTTTCTTATCTATGATCCAGCAACCTCAGTTTGGAGGATCTCCACTTGAAGATCCTAATCAGCATCTTGCTTTATTTCTTGAATTATGTGATACTATTAAAATTAATGGTGTTTCCAGTGATGCATTAAAGCTTAGATTATTTCCTTTTTCTCTCAGGGACTGAGCACTTTTTTGGCTGCAATCTCAACCTACCGGTACCTTCACTACATGGAATCAACTCTCTAATGCTTTCTTAATGAGGTACTTTCCACCCAGCAAAATAATTCAGTTGAGAAACCAGATTATAAGCTTTGCACAGCGGGATGGCGAGCCTTTTAGTGAGGCATGGGAGCGTTTCTATGAGTTACAATGGAAGTTTCCTCACCATGGCTTTGAAAAATGAGATTTAATACATACTTTTTATAATGATTTACTTTATAATACCCGTCTAACTGTTGATGTTGCTGTAGGAGGAGCCCTCATGAGCAAGACTATTGAAGAAGCTTTAACTTTGTTTGAAGAGAAGGCTCTGAACCACAATCAATGGACTACAGAGAGAGGAGTATTATATCGGCCTCCTCATGGTAAGAATAAAAATGATAACTGGCGCGCCTTGGCTGAAAAGGTAGATTCTTTGTGCAATAGATTTGTTTCATTTCAAATGCAAACTGCTGTAGTTTCATCTTCTATTATTTGTGATATTTGTGGTAATCATGGACACTATTCTGAGGAGTGTACAGTAATTGCTGATCAGGGTGTTGAGCATGTTAATGCAGTAGGGAATTACAGTCAAAGTAGAAATAATGATATATATTCTAATACTTATAACCCTGGATGTAGGAACCACCCCAATTTATCTTGGAAAAGTAATAATAATTTAGGGGGACAAGTTAAGAATAGAGGATATCAACAAAGACAAAATCAAAATCAAAACTAGCCCCAAAATTCTAGTGTAAAGTCCATGCTTGAAAAATTTATGGCTAGTAAAAATCAATTCATGACAAATCAAAATAAGGAGATTGAAGATCTTAAAGGAATGGTTAGTCAACTTACTTCTCAAGTAGGATCTTTAGCAGCTCACAATAAAATCTTGGAAAACCAAATAACACAACAGGCTAGCACTTCTTGCAGACCCCTAGGGAAATTACCTGCTAAACCTGAACCAAACCCTAGGGAACATTGCAATGCTATAATTACTAGAGGGAGGTTTGAGGATAATGAAGAAGAGCCTGAGATTGAATATAACAATGAACCAGTCTTTGAAAAATCTCCTGTACATGAGCCACCTCACTAAGGTGATGAACCTAAAGGTGATGAGCCATGTCTGCCAGATATTCCGAGACCTAGTTCACCTGCACCTTATAGGCCACCTATACCTTTTCCCCATAGATTAGTTCAAGCAAAATTAGATAAGCAATTTGGGAAGTTTCTTGATGTCTTGAAAAAGCTTTATATTAACATTCCATTTACTAAAGCTTTATCTGAAATGCCCACATATGCTAAGTTTATAAAGAAAATTTGTCAAATAAAAGAAAGATAGAGGGCTGTGGCACTGTGGCATTAACTGAAGAGTGTAGTGCTATCATCCAAAACAAGTTACTACCATAATAAAAAGATCCAGGTAGTTTCTCTATTCCTTGTTCAATTGGGAGTATGGCTTTTGCTTGAGCTTATGTGATTTAGGTGCTAGTGTAAGCCTAATGCTTTTATCTATTTGTAGGAAATTGGACATGGGAGAGCTTAAACCAACTTCAATATCTTTGCAGCTCGTTGATTCATCAGTTAAGTATCCTGTTGGAATTTTATAAAATGTTCTAATCAAAGTAGGTAAGTATTTTGTTCTAGCAGATTTGTAGTGTTAGAAATGGAAGAAAGTTCTAAAAATATAATTATCATTGGTTGACCATTTTTAGCCACAGCAGGGGCAGTCATTGATGTTAAGAAAGGTAAACTCACACTAAATATTGGTGAAAACATAATTGAGTTTGAGTTGGCAGATTCATTGAAAAAACCATCAAATTCAGGATCATGTTGTAGTATTGATGTAGTTGATAATGTCATTAATGATTTGCATAAGTTATTTGATGAACCTTCTAACTTTGAAAGTGACACTTCTCTTGAGTATGTGAATAAAGAATTTCAGGAGAAACCTTATTCAATTTCGAAAAAGAAAAGAAAGAAGAGACAAAAAAGAAAAGAAAGATTGAAGGTGCCTAACAAAGAAAGAAAGTTCTTAGGCAAAATTGGACATTGTTTCTTGGATGTATTTAGAAGTTGTGAACAGAACAAGGAGAAATCAGGATGGCAACTAAAGGAACCACGATCAGATCTGAGTGCAGAACGGTCAAGCTAATGACCTTTAAATTAGTGCTTCTTGGGAGGCAACCCAATCACTTTTACCGTATTTTAGTTTCTTTTATATTAGTTTATTTTGTTTAGAATTAAATTTTATTTTCTTTTTTCAAGAAAAATCAAATTTTGAGCAAAATACGATAGTATCGTAAGTTATGTTACGGGCCGTAATTTTAGTTCGTTTTCTTCCATAAAGTTTTATGACTTTTATAGCATTACTGTAAGGATTCTTATGTGCCGTAATTTCGGATAATTTTTTATCAGAAAGTTTATGTGATTTGGTTCGTAATACGGTAGTTGATGACACCAAAATTTATAGTATATTTTGTGTCATTTCATAGGTCTTTTTATGTCATATTCATGCTCTTTTGCTCATTTTTATGCCCTATTTATCAAATATTGCGGGGTCTACACCTTTTCTGGTTTTTGATCATTCACAGGTAAAAAGGCACTATTTTTAGCCGTTTTTAAGCAAATTCAGATGCATAGATGAATTCCCACCATCAAGAGAATATTGCATATCAAATTTCATGAAGGATCAAAGCTTCAGACCAAAATACGGTAGGGTCGTAATCCAAATTACGGTACCGTGGTTTCACTGCACCTACAAAACAAACCATGGCACTACCATAATTTCCAAGCACTGCCGTATTTTGGGTCAATTTTCATACAGAAAGTTTTGCATATATTACAGCCCTGCCGTAATGCAAATCACAGGCCATAATTTCGAGAGATTTTTCACCAAAGAGATTTGCAGAAATTACGGCACTGCCATAATGCATATCATGGTACCATAATTCTAGATGATTTCTTTACCGAGAACTTCTGCAGACATTACGGCACTCCCGTAATGGTTTTCACGACTGTAATTATAACCTGCACCTACGATTTTCACGGACTATTTGAAGCCTGATTGTTGCACGGATGATTGCGAATGATCTAGGCCATCAATTGAAGATCTGTAAGAAGAAAAATACTCGTCATATCAAGGAGAGGAGAGGGAGACAAAAAGCCCTAATTTTCATTGACGATCTAGAGAGAAAATTAGATCTTTCGCCGTCGCCCTAGGTTTTGCCGCCGGGAAGTGTACAGTGCATCTCCGGTCATGAAATTTTAGGGGAAGCTACGCCTGGAGGAGGATAAGATACCTCAGAAGTTTCAAAGCAAAAGGATATGAATCGGAGGTGAAATCAACAAAAGAAGCGTTGCCGCTACTATTCATAGAGTAAATTACAGCTATAATTTTCATTACAGCCATGGGGTAGTAATTCTTCAATTTCTGATCCTTTGAAACTATGATTTGTTATTTGATGAATCGGTTATTTGATTTCCCTCTTTTTCTTCAATTTCTGATCCTTTGAAACTATGATTGGTTGTAATTCTTCTACCATGCTAGCTTAACCATCTTTTGGGACATGGGGTAGTAATTCTCCTTAATTTCTTAATGACTAGATTATTTTTATTTTCGTCAAGATAATTTTACTATGGTAATTCTACTTGTGTGACGACTGCCTTTAATTCTCTATAGATTCATATTAATCAGCATGATTTAGAGTTTTTGAGATATGGACTGAAAAGTGACTTGCTAAAAACTTGGAACCCTAAAATTGAGATTTAAAAACTCATCATAAGAAATTAGGTTTGTTTTTATTTCTTGATTTTAGAAGATTATTGACATGCTGATAACTTGACCTAGGATTGAGTTATTGAGATAAACATCATGATACTGTGAGAAATCAAATATCGGATCGTTGGAGAACCTTAAGTAGAGCTTGTGAAAGCTATAGTATGAAAGTATGTAGTTTTCACTTAAGATAATTGACTTAGAATTCAGATGAACGAAAGTGATCCTTGAGTTTGTCAATGATTTATTTATATATAACATTGAATGAATCTTGCACGAAAGTGAGGATTGGTTCTTTGTAAATTGTCTGTGCGAATACGAGATGATTTCTTTGTGAAGTAAATTATATCTTTATCATAATAAAATTAGCCTGACGAACATCTATTTATATCTAGTCATGGAAATTAAGGTGGATAAAACCCTAGTCCCAGTTTCTCTCTCTAATATTTTCGTGTAGCTTCCGATAGTTTGCTTTCATATTTTCGACTGCCTAGCTAGTAAGAAATTGATTATTCGGTACTTGACAAACGAGGTCTCTATAGTTTGATATCTTAATTATTACTTCGAGTATCCGTGCACTTGCGGACACAACAAGTTTTTGGCATCATTTCCGGGGACCTTGGTTTCTGTCAATATTGAAGATAATGAAAGTATTGCTAGACTAGGTTTTATTTTCTATTTATATTTATTCTTTTCTGCTTACTTTGAGTTTATTTGATCTATCTACTTTGCATGCACAGGAATCTTAGATTAGGACCTCTAGTTCCTTTAGACCCTGAGATAAACAAAACTCTTAGACTGCGCAGGAAACTTAGATTTGAAGAAAGTCAACAAGACGGAGAAGTAGTCATGGTAGAAAGAATATCACTTAGGGACTATGCCGCCCCTAATCCATAGGAGATACATTCTAGCATTGCTAGACCGGTTATAGACGCTAACAATTTTGAAATCAAGTCTGCTTTCTTGTCTATGATCCAGCAAAACTAGTTTGGAGGATCTCCATCTGAAGATCCTAACCAACACCTTGCTTTGTTTATTGAATTATCTGATACGACTAAGATTAATGGTGTATCTGATGATGCATTAAAACTAACATTGTTTCCTTTCTCTCCTAGAGATCGAGCACATTCTTGGCTACAATCTCGACCTACCGGCACCTTCACTACATGGGATCAACTGTCAAATGCTTTCTTGATGAAGAACATTCCACCTAGCAAAACCATCCAATTGAGAAAACCATATCACAAGCTTTGCACAGAGGGATGGTGAATCTTTTAGCGAGGTATGGGAGCGTTTTAATGATTTACAACGGAGGTGTCCTCACCATGGCATTGAAAATTGGGTTTTAATACATACTTTTTACAATGGTTTGCTATATAATACCAGACTAACTGTTGATGCTGCTGCAGGAGGAGCTCTAATGAGCAGAACCATTGAAGATGCTTTTACTTTATTTGAAGAGATGTCCCTGAACCATAACCAAGGGGCTTCTGAAGAAAGAATGCTCTGTTGTCATCAACATGGTAAGAATGAGAATGAGGGATGGCGAAGCTTGACTGAAGAGGTAATTCTTTTGGTGTAGAGTCCATGCTTGAAAAGTTTATGGCTACTCAAAATCAATTCATGACAAATCAAAATAAGGAAATTGAAGATCTTAAGGGATTGGTTAGTCATCTTACTTTTTAAGTGGGATCTTTATTAGCTCACAATAAAACTCTAGAAAACCAAATACCTACTAAACCTGAATTAAACCCCAGAAAGCATTATAATACTATCATTACGAAGAGTGGGAAGCAATTGGATGAACGAAAGGGTATATTAGATGATAATGAAAAAGAGCCTAAGATTGAACATGACAATGAATTAGACTTGGAAAAATCTCTTGTGCATGAGTAGTACCAAACTAGTTTGCCACCTCATAAGGGTGATAAACCTAAAGGTGATGAGCCATGTTAGTCAGATGTTTCTAAATCTAGTTCACCTACGCCTTGTAGGCCACCTATACCCTTTCCCAGAGACTAGTGCAAGCAAAATTAGACAAAGAACTTGGGAAATTTCTTAATGTTTTAGAAAAGCTTTACATTAATATTTCATTCACTGAAGCTTTATCTCAAATGCCCACATATGCTAAATTTTTTAAAGAAATTTTGTCTAATAAAAGAAAGATAGAGGACTATGGTACTGTGGTTCTAACTGAAGAGTGTAGTGCTATTATCCAAAACAAGTTGCCACCAAAATTAAAGAATCCACATAGTTTCTCTATTTCTTGTTTCATTGGGAGTATGACTTTTGACCGAGCCTTATGTGATTTGGGTGCTACTACAAGTCTAATGCCATTGTCTATTTGCGGGAAATTGGACATGGGAGAGCTTAAACCAACTTCAATATCTTTGCAGTTTGCCGATCGTTCAGTTAAGTATCCTGTAGGGATTCTTGAAGATGTGCCTATCTAAGTAGGTAAATATTTCATTCCAGTAGATTTTGCAGTTCTTGAGATGGAGGAAG
>JANTFE010020843.1:0-16239 GCA_027562315.1 Costus pulverulentus
GATCATTATCCAAGATAGTCTATAACCATTATGTTTCAAATGATATTGAACTACCTCAAAACAATGACAATCATCATTTAGAAACACAAATGATCTCAAGTCAGAGGAAGTATGCCACTTGTACACATGCAAGGATTATTCATATTGTGACAAGCAATTGAACATCCTAGTAGGGTCTGTCCAGTACATCCAATGTACCTATGAGTCTACATCTTATTCCATGCTCGAAGCATCCTATAAGATTAGAACACATATTAGTCTTAATCATATCAAGGCTGTCTCATGTTTACCAAGATATCTCGACTAAGGACGATACTGCATGTCAGCCAAGCTGAACAGCATTGAGACATTATTCAGAAGTATACATATTGCAGCAGATAATGTAACAACCTGAATAACAACCATTGCCTTTATAAACATAAGAGTTTATACATGATACTGAAAGAATCCCTAGGCCTCAAACATTAGCCTTAAGGGCATACGCCAACAAAAACATCTTCATATAGCCCTAACGCCTCCAACGTATGCCGATCTGCATACTTGGTATTCACAACTCTCCTAGCTACTATTTGATCGTATCTTGCTTCTTGGATTTTATCCCTAAAAATGATACCATAGGGATTTGGAGGTGGGGCTGAAGATTCAGTGGGTCCTTTGCCCCTCCTCTTTGAAACCACTTGTTTAGTCTTGGGTGCCATTTCAAATGAACAAAACTTGTCACTTGTGTTGAAATAGGGCTGCAAGTTGAAGATTGTATACAATATAACCAATTCGAGTTCTAGATGAAATAACTCTTTCAATCCTTCTTTAGAACAAAAATCTCTACTTAGCACTCATTCTAGAGGTAGGCATCAACTAAATCGAAGGCTAAACCCAATAAATTTCACTAGGAATAGTGCTGGCAGAAAAGCAGGCGGAAAGCAACCGATTGAGCTCACTCAAGGCTCAAAATTATTCCAATACCAGTCAAAAATCTTTAGAAATTAACTAGGAAGAGTCGCCGGCCAACTAAGAAGCAAATGTTAGCTGAACTTTCAGAAAACTGACCGAGAAACGGGAGAAAATGAGAAAGGGGCGGAAATCGTGCATTAATTCACCAAATTAAACAGATCGGTGAAGAGAATACCAAATCGACAGTTGGAGTTGGACGGGAAGGGTCGCCGGCGAGCTCTGAAGTCAAGGGAAGGTCGGAAATCGAAGGTCGGCATGAGAGCAAGAGAAATCGAGAGCAAAAACCCCAAAACACGGCATGAAAAACCCTGAAAATGGCACAGAAATCGTGTGGGCCAATAGAATTACGACCATAATAGTTCTTACGGCAATGCCGTAATGTGCTCAGTTCAAAAACATGAGCCGTAATAACTATACGGCAGTGCCGTAAACTTCTGAAAACTCTCGGGTCAAAAATTAGCCGTAATTATGGCACCATAAAAACGGTTGTGGTAGTTCCATAAAAATGAGCAGAAATAATTTTTTTAAAAAAAATAAATAAAAAAAATAAAATAAAATAATAAAATAAAAATCAATCACAAAATTACAGCACGTGAACATGTTTATGGTACTACAGTAATATGAGCCAAATCTCAAAAACTTTCTGTATGAAAATTACACGAAATTATGGCTCGTGAAAATCATTACGGTAGTGCTGTAAAAGCAATAAAACTTTATGGATGGAAACGGACCGAAATTATGGCTCATAATATGCATTACGGCGGTGTCGTATTTTGCATTACGGTGATTCCGTATTTTGTACCAAACTCAATTTTACCAGCAAAAAGAGAAGAAAAATTAACTCTAAAAATAAACTAAAATAAAATAAATTAAACTAAGTAAGAGTGCTTGGGTTGCCTCCCAAGAAGCGCTAATTTAAAGATCATTAGCTAGACCGTTTAGCACTCAGATCTCTTCGTGGTGGTGCCTTTAGTCGCCACTCTATTTTCTCTTTATGTTCACCACTACCAGATACATAAGGCTCATTCAAGAAACAATGTCCAACTTTACCCTGGAACCTTTTTCCTTTATCAGTTTCAATCTTTCTCTTCTTTTTTGTCTCTTCTTTCTTTTCTTTTTAGTTTTTAAATCAGCTTTCTCCTGAAATTCTTCATTCACACACTTAAGAGAGATGTTTCTTTCAAAATTAGAGGGTTCATCAAATAAATTGTGCACATCACTAACAACATTATCTATTACATCAATACTACAACATGATCCTAAACATGATGCTTTTTTCAATGAATCTGTTAAATCAAACTCAATTATATTTTCACAAATATCAAATGTGAGTTTTCCTTTCCTAACATCAATGACTGCACCTGCTGTGGTTAAAAACGGTCTACCATGGATAATTGGGTTTTTAGAACTTTCCTCCATTTCTAACACTACAAAATCTGCTGGAATAAAATACTTATCTATTTGAATTGGAACATTTTCTAGAATACCAACTGGATACTTTACTGATGAATCAGTGAGCATCAAGGATATTGAAGTTGGTTTAAGCTCTCCCATGTCCAATTTCCTGCAAATAGATAAAGGCATTAGGCTTACACTAGCACCAAGATCACATAAGGCTCGGTCAAAAGCCATACTCTCAATTGAACAAGTAATAGAGAAACTACCTGGATCTTTTAATTTTAGTGATAACTTATTTTGGATGATAGCACTACACTCCTCAGTTCATGCCATAGTACCATAGTCTTCTATCTTTTTTTTATTGGACAATTTCTTTTAAAAACTTAGTATATGTGGGCATTTGAGATAAAGCTTCAGTAAATGGAATGTTAATATAAAGCTTTTTCAAGACATCAAGAAATTTCCCAAATTGCTTATCTAACTGATGACACTGAAATTTATAGAAAATTTCATGCCATTTCATTAGTATTTTTGTGTCATATTCATAGACTTTGCTTATTTTTATGTCTTTTTATAAATATTTATTGAATCTACACTCTTTTCTGTTTTTGATTATTTTCAGGTAAAAAGGCTTGTTTTTTAGTCGATTTTGAGCAATCCAAATGCATAATTGAATTCACAATATCAAGAAGAGATCACACAGCAAATTTCAAAAGAATTGGAGCTTCAGAGCAAATTTTGGCACCCCCATTATGGTTTTTACAGTACCGTAATTTGACTGCACTCACAGAGCAAAATTACGGAACTACTGTAATAATCTTTATGGTGCCGTAGTTTGGCATTTTTCCAGGCAGAGATGTTCATGTAATTACAGCACCACCATAAATATCTTTATGGTGTCGTATTTCGATGCATTTTCGGGCAAAGATTGGATGAAGATTACGGCACTACCGTAAACTCAATTATTGTACTATAATTTGGGTCGATTTTGCACCCGAAGACATTGTTCACATTACGGCACTATCGTAAAGCACTTCACGGTACCGTAATACCAGAAGATTTTGACCCGAGAGCTCGCTGTCCAGATTATGGCACTGCCGTAAACTTCATTACGGCCGTAATTACAAAGTTGCTCCCAATTTTCCCAGTCAACTCCGAAACCGATTCTTGCGGAGAAGATTGTGATTGATCCAGGCCATTAAACACCTTGCTGTAAGAAGAAATAGGGGAGCTTTTGCTGGGATGAAGACAAAGAGACCGAAAGCCCAAATTTTCATCAACCACATAGAGAGAAATCGAGCTTCACGCGTCCTCCCTAAGGTTCACTGCCGGGAAGTGTACAAGCTATCTCTGGCCGTGAAACTTGAGTGGAAGCTATGCATAGACGAGGAGAAGGTGTCCCAAAAGTTTCAACATGAAAGGAGACCTGACGGAGGAGAAATCACCAGAAAACCGAGCGCCGCTGCTGTTAGCCCCAGATTACGGTCGTAAACTTCTTTACGACCGTACCATAATTTCTCTTTCTTCTCCCTTTCGATTTCCTTCAACATGGATTATTGTACTCTTCCCACTATGATAGCTTAAACTTATTTTGGGACATGGGGGTGTAATTCACTTGATTTTTAATGACTAGATAACTACTCTTCCATTATTTCGTCACGTTTAATCTTAGCATGATGATTTTACTCATGTGGTAATTGTTCTTATACTCTTTTTAGATCATATTATTATGCATGTTTTAGAGTTTTCGCAATAGACTAAAAAGTAATTTGCTTGAGAACTTGGAACCCTAGAATTGCATGTTAGAAACCTTCTTAGGTTAGTTCTTATTTGTTTGATTCTAGTAGATTAATTGCCATGATAATGATATGAATCTAAAGATCGAGTCTAAATTCTCAAACGTGGAGATCTTGTGCGAAAGCATGGATCGGAATGTTGGAGAACCATGAGTTAAACTAGTGTCGAGACTCAGATGCACAAAAGTGATCCTTGAGATTCCACTAGAGATTATCAACCTAGAATTCGGATGCACGAAAGTGATCCTTGAGTTGTATGTTTGATGATTTACTTATCTTCAGCATTGGGACTAATCTTGCACGAAAGCGAGGATTGATCCCTGCATGGTTGTCTGCACGAAAGTGAGACAATCCTTTTATTAAGTAAATTACATCTTTATCATAATGTAATTAAACTGACGAAATCATTATTCATGTCTTGTCATAGAAATTAAAGTGAATGAAACCCTAGTCCCAGCTTTTCTCTTTGATATTTCCATTTTAGTTTTCAATTGCCCGTTTTCACCATTTTGATTGCCTAGATAGTAAGAAATCAATTATTTGGTACTCAACAACATAGGTCTCTGTGGGTTCGATATCTATTTTGTTATTTCGAGTATCTGTGCACTTGCGGACACTACAAGTCTAGGGACAACAAGTTTTTTGAGCCGTGTCAGAGAGTGACAATAGCACTGTTCGCCAACACTTAGGTTTTGACCACGACACCTTAAACAAGTCTACCTACTTGTATTCATAAATGTGTCCTTTAGGATCACAATAAGTTTTTGGCGCCATTACCGGGGACCTTAGTTTTGTTAATATCAAAATAGTTATTAGTATTGCTAGATTAAGTTTTATTTGTTTTAGATTTAACTTTGTTTTTTTTCTTTTTGCAGGTTTTGGATTTTCAGAAGTTGTGACAGAACTGAGATTTTTTAAAACTTGTGAATTTGCTTGTGTTTTATATTTTCTTTATTTTATAAATTTTGAAAAAAAAAATTCTAATTCATTGGTGTTGGATAATCTTTCTATTTTTGATAGATTGAAGAGATGTCTTTTAATTACAACTCATGGGCAACTGAAAGGGGTAAGGTATACATGCCACAAGGTAAGCATAAAGATGATTCATTGTGCACTCTTGAAGATAAATTGAAATTACACTCTATTTCTTCTATTAGATGTAATATTTGTAAATGTAATGATCATTATGCTTCTGATTGTCAATTTATAAATCATGCAAATCCCAATGCACCATGGTTCCAAAATGATCCATATTCTTTTCATGATGATTGCTCAAATCATGTTTCTGAACCATACGTTGAGAAAACTGAAAAATCTAGCTTAGAGATAATGTTTGAAAAATTCATGACAAATCAAAGCCAAATCATGATGAATCAAAGTAAGAAAATTGATGATCTTAAGGGAATAAATGTTCAACTTACTTCTCAGGTGGATTCTTTGACTGCTAATTCTGAATTTTTAGAAACACGGTTAGCACAAAAAGCATGTTTATTTGAGTTTGATTTAGAAACTGAAGAAATTGATTTAGAAAATTCTCCCTCTGATTATGATTATTTTGAGATTGAGCCTTATGTGAACATTAATGCATCTCACTCTAATTTTGATGATTGTGAAATCGATTCATCTGATAGTTTATTTGTGGAAAAGGTTGATGAAATTAAAATTGAAAAACCCTCTTTTGATGAAATTGATTCTTTTAATGATATATTGTTTGTGGTTGAATCTGATGAAGGATATGAGGGGACTAATTTAGAGAAATCTTATTTTGATTTTGTTGATAATTTTGAAATTGATAAATTGTTTGATTGTGAGCATGAGGAACTTGAAAAAGATTTAAACATTATGAATATTGATGTATCTCACTCTGATGTTTTGCCCATATCTATTGTTGAATCTTTTGATTTATTTGAAAAACTGTGCTTTATTGAGGAACCTGATTTGGGACAGAAAGTTTATTTTGATGATCCATTGCTTATATCTTTTAATCAAAGTCCTATAGCCATTGAAAATATAAATCTGAAGAAAGGACTTATGATTTACTCTCTAATAAATTTAGGAAGATAATTGAATATCCTTTATGTGAAATTAAAAATTTTGATTTTGATTTTTGCATATTTAAGAAAGGCACATTGATTGTGATTTATTTAAAATTTTGGATATTTGAATTAGTGACTAAACCTTTTGGACAGCGGAAAAAGAAAAAATTACATGCTATTTACTTTCGAACTGATTCACCTGCTTCACCATGAGATTTGATTTTTGGTCAAGCTATAGACCTAAAATTAGCACTTCTTGGGAGGCAACCCAAGCACTCTTACCTTAGTTTAGTTTCTTTTATTTTAGTTTATTTTTAAAATTAATTTTTTCTTCTCTTTATGCAGGAAAATAAAATTTTGCGCAAAATACAGCAATGTCGTAATCTGTGTTACGGTGCCGTAATTTCGATCTTATTTCATCCCGAGTGTTTTTGGTATTTTACGGCACTACCGTAAGGCATTTTATGGTACCATAGTTTTGAGTTTTTCTTACTCGAGAATTTTGTGTAAATTACGGCACTGCCGTAAGGAGTTTAACGGTACCGTATTTTAAAGCTGCATTCTGCTTATTTGACTCGGTGTTTTCTTGTAGTGATTTTAAGACACTGGGTTGAGAAAATTTTTGATCTTTGGCACCATTACGAAGTACTCATCTTTGTTTATCATCCGGATATTTCTGCTGAATTTTAAAGTCCATGGATCACTCTAAAACATATAGCATCTTTTCGATTCTGATTAATTTCTACAGCAGTTTTTTTTTACTATTCTGATTAGCACTTTTGCTGCAGCTTTTTAAGATACTTTAATGACTTGAAACCCTGATTTTTCGTATGGATATGAAGAGCATGTGTCGTTCTACTTCGTGGATTAATTGTTTTCATGAAAATATTTTCTGATCATTCTAGGACACATGGTAACTTTTCAAATTTAATTAACTTTTGTGCAGTTTTTGCAGTTTTGTAATCTGAGTAGCCCTCTTTCTGTTGATACCCTAAATTCCTGATAGATTTTGATCCTTTGATTTTTGTACATTTGAAAAGAACGAGTTTTATTCTATTACATGGTTTTGTCCATTTTCTTTTTGGATCATTAAATCTTATTTTTGGGTATGGCTAATTTTCATAAAAAAAAAATTAGTTGCTGCTCTTTTTGTATTCTACCTATTATTGCTTCTTTTGCCTCCAGATCTAGAAATCTTCAAGATCAACTGTCTTCTACCTCTTGCCACCACTACATCTGCCTCTGACATCACTGTTTCCAGCCGTCAACACTGGATTATACCATCAACATACTCTTAATTCTTCTACTGCCTCTATTTCCATTGATTTGATTTATTTATGCAGTAGACTCTTCATTAGTGACTGATTTTTTTTATCTATGTAGCATTATTTCTGGCACCCACCAGCCGACGATCTCACCTGTAGAACTGTAGTCTCTAGCAGGCCACTGGCGATTACTCACTCTACTGTTGGCACCATCACCATCATTGCTAGCAGCTTTTCAGCTAGCATCTGTTCCACCTCTGCTTCTTGCTTGCTCGACTCTTTCCACCGGCATCCTCTTCAGACCTCGGGCGACATCTCTGATTCTCCCTTGAGAGAATTATTTTTCTCCTTATTATTTTTAGAGACTATTTTTAGACTGAGCCTTATGTATCTTAAATTGTGCAGGAAAAATTTTCAAAAGGCACATACTTGGACCTTGCAGCATTTGCCCCGACACTATTTTTGGTCTGAGCCTTATGTATTTTCGGTCAAAGCTTGCTATATAGTTTTGTGAGTATCTTTTGCACTCTCTTGTATTCATGATTATTTCATATGGTTGCATCTTTGATTTGCTTTAGATATATCACTCACTAATATTTCTTCGATATGGTTGTATGATGATATGATTGTTCATAGTCCATTTTTTACTATCTTGCGATGTGATTCTATTATTTTTTAAAAAAAGGATTTTCATTGATAAATATTTTCTATGATGATGAATGTTCATGCATGCACGCTTATGAATGGAGATATACTTATTATGTTAAATTTATTTCTTCAAAATATATCTACTAGTTAAAATTCTTCATTGATTGATGGATAAGGATTTTGGGTAGGTATGTTGTTTGATCAATGCAATCTAAGGGTGAAGCATCTTTCTTGAATAAAATGAGCATACGAGTATAATTTTTGAATTGATGTCAATTGATTAACTTAATTGATGTTTAGTCTATTTTACAATTTGTTGGGAAGGAAGAATCCATAATCCACAAAAATAGTGAGAAACTCCCCTACTTGGCACTGTCCAAAATTGACAGTGGTACCTAAGACAAGGGTTGAAGTCTAAAAAAAATAAGAGAGAAAGAAAAAGAACATGACTCCTCTACTTGGCACTGTGTAAAATTGATAGTGGTACCGAAAATAAGAGTTGAAGTCTAAATAAAAAGTGTGTATCTACGTGGGTACATTGCCATCCAAAAACAATAAAAAAGGAATAAAAAAAGAGAAAAAAAAATTTTGCATGGAAAAAGATTTTGGATATCCTATTCCTGTAAACAAAAGTATAATAGATTTAAACTAAAACTTGGGTGAAATCATGAGATTGAAATTCTTTTTATTATGCGAGTTGCGAAGTTTTATTTGATCAAAGTTGTGGATCTTAAAGATTAAATTCAGAGGATGATGTATTTATCTGAAATTTTGTGCAAAAAGTTGATGGAATATTTCATGAGTGATTATATTTACGAAATTTATTTTTCATAAAAAGGCATATTTTTCATAGTAGAGTTCTTTATTCTATTTATTTGCTTGAGGACAAGCAAAGTTTGCACCTTATGTGTTTGATGACACCGAAATTTATAGTAAATTTCATGTCATTTTATATATCTTTTTGTGTCATATTATTACTACTTTGCTTATTTTTATGTCTTTTTATCAAATATTGTAAAATCTACTTCTATTTTGGTTTTTCATGATTTTCAGGTAAAAAGTGCTATATTTTGATGTATTTTAAAAGATTTGAGCACACCAATGGATTCCAGACATTGAAACGAAGTCACCTATAAAATTTCAGAAGAATCAGAGCTTCAGAGCAAATTACGGACCCCCATTATGGATATTACGGTACCGTAATTTGACTACACTCGCATATCAAAATTACGGTACTGCTATAATTCCCGTGAGGTGCTGTAATTTGGAGTTTTTCCATCTAGAGAATTTTGTGAGATTACGGCACAGCCGTAACAATCTTTACGGTGCCGTATTTTGGGATTTTTCAAACCAGGGATTTCAAAATGATTACGGTACGACCGTGACGAAATTTATAGTACCGTAATTACGGTCGATTTTCCACTCGAAAGATTGCTGACATTATGGCACTGCCGTAAGAAATTTTACGGTGCCGTAATTCCAGAAGATTTTCATCCGAAAGCTCGCTGTCCAGAATTATGGCACTGCCGTAAACTTCATTACGGCCGTAATTACAACACAGCTCGCGATTTTCCCGGTCAACTTTGAAGCCCGAATATTGCGCGGACCATATCTTTTGATCCAGACCTCCAAATTAAGATCTAAAAGATGCTGTGGACTCGTCTTAAAGAGGAGAAGACAAACCAAAGGCACACATTTTTATCCAGTATCAAGGGAGCAATCGACAGAGAGGCGCTTAGGGTTTGGCCTCATGCCGAGAGGTGTAGATTCCACCTCAGGCTGTGATTTTTACACTGAAGCTTCGCCTTAAGGAAGGGAGGACATACCAGAAGTTTTAGAGCAAAAGGAAATCAATTGGAGGAGAAATCAACAAAAGAGCGGCGCCAGCACTATTCACTCACACAATTACGGCTGTAATTTCTATTACATCAGTGTTGTAACGTTATTTCTCCCTTATTTTCATTTTCTGATCATTCTAAACAATGGATTATTGTATTTCTTCTTCCAAGCAAGCTTAAACAGTCTTTGGGACATGAAGGAGTAATCTACTTTGGTTTCTTAATGATTAGATAACTTATACCTTCGTCAGAATAGTTTTATGATGATAATTTTACATATGTGAATAATTGTACTTTGATTCTCCATAGATTGTTGTTATTATTCATGTTTTAGAGTTCTCGCAATAAGGACTGAAAGGTGACTTGCTTGAGAACTTGGAACCCTAGAATTGCATGATAGGAACTTTCTTAGGTTAGTTCTTATTATTTGATTTTAGTGATATTATTGCCATGATAGATAATTTGAATCTAGGGTTGAGTTATTGTAATAAACATTGATAGGTATTGCATGAAAGTGAGTACCGGTCTGTTGGAAAACCATAAGTAGAACTTGTGTTGAGTCTCAGATGCACGAAAGTGATCCTTGAGAATCCACTTGAGACAATCAACTTAGAATTCGGATGCACGAAAGTAATCTTTGAATTCTTTGATTGATGATCTACTTATCTTCAACGTTGGGATAGATCTTGCGTGAAAGCGTTGATTGGTCCTTGCATGATTGTCTGCATGAAAGTGAGATGATCCCTTTATGAAGTAAATTAAGTCTTTATCATAATAAAATTACTCTGACGACCTTTTATTTATGTCTAATTATTGAAATTAAGGTGGATGAAACCCTACTCCTAGTTTATCTCTCTGAATATTTTTCTGTGTATTTATCGATTATTCACTTGCATCATATTCGATTTGCTTAGCTAGTAAGAAAATAATTTAAAATATTATTTGATACTTAACAATAAGGTCTCTATGGGATCGATATTTTTTCTTTATTACTTCGAGTATCCGTGCACTTGCGGACACTAAAAGTTTAGGGACAACAAGTTTTTGGAGCCATGTCAGGGAGTGACAATTGCCCTGTATGCCAATACTTAGGTTTTGGCCGCGACACCTGAAATAAGTCTACCTACTTGTATTTATAAGTGTGTCCTTTCGGATCACAACAAGTTTTTGGCGTCGTTGCCGGGGACCTTAATTTTTGTTGATATCGAAGATATTGAGAGTATCACTAGACTAGGTTTTATTTATGTTCTATCTTTTTATTCTTTTGTGTCTATTTGAGTTATTTGATCCATCTACTCTAGTGTGCACAGAAAATTCCTTTCTAATGGCGGATCAGAGATCACTGAGAGACTATGCAGCCCCTAAGCCACGAGAAATACATTTTAGCATCGTCAAACCAAATATTGAAGCAGACAATTTCGAAATTATTCCTGCCTTCTTAACCATGATTTAGCAGAACTAATTTGGAGGATATCTGATTGAAGATCCCTATCAACATTTACATCTTTTTATTGAATATTGTGATACCATCAAAATTTATGGAGTCTCTGATGATGCACTAAAACTAAGACTGTTTCCTTTTTCTCTCACGGACCGAGCGCGATTTTGGCAACATTCTAGACCTACTAGTGTGTTTACTACATAGGAACAACTATCAAATGCTTTCCTGATGAAGTACTTTCTTCCAAGCAAGACAATTCGACTAAGAAATCAAATCATGAGCTTTGCACAGAAATATGGAGAATCATTCAGCAAGGCATGGGAGCGGTTCAATGATTTACTACGGAAGTGCCTGCACCATAGCCTTGATGAATGGGTTTTAATTCATACATTTTATTATGGCCTACTTTGTAATACCCGTCTAATCGTTGATGCTGCTGTAGGAGGAGCCCTCATGAGCAAGACCATTGAAGAAGCTTTTACCCTATTTGAAGAAATGTCCTTAAACCATAACCAATGGGATCCTGAAGAAGAACTGCTACATTGTCATCATCATGGTAAGAATGAAAGTGAAGAATACCAACCCCTAACTCAAGAGGTAAATTCGTTTAGTATAGAATCTTTTCTTGACAAGTTTATGGCTAATCAAAATCAATTCATACAAAATCAAAACAAAGAAATTGAGGATCTTAAGAAAATGATTAGTCAACTTGCCTCTCAAGTAGAATTCTTAGCTATTCACAATAGAACTTTACAAGATCAAATGCCTAATGAACACTGCAATGCTATCATGACGAGAAGTGGGAAACAATTAGAAGAACCAAAAAGGAAAGTTGAAAACAATGAGAAAGAGCCTATCATTGATTATGATGATGAATTAGGATTAGAAAAATTTTCTAAACAAGAGCAAGCCCAACCTAGTTCGCCACCTCAAAAGGATGATGAACCAAAAGGGGGTGTGTCTTGTAAGGAAAAAGATTCTAACATTGATTCTTCAACACCTTATAGGTCACCTATACCCTTTCCCCAAAGGTTAGTACAAGAAAAGTTAGACAAATAATTTGAAAAATTTTCTAGATGTTTCGAAAAAGCTTTGCATTAACATTCCATTTACTGAAGCTTTATCTCAAATGCACACCTATGCCAAATTTTTGAAAGAAATATTGTCTAATAAAAGAAAAATAGAGGACTATGGCATGGGGGCTTTAACTGAAGAATGTAGTGTTGTTATCCAAAACAAAGTTCCACCCAAATTGAAGGATCTAGGTAGTTTTTCTATCCCTTGTTTTATTGGTAGTATGGCTTTTGACCGAGCCTTATGTGATTTGAGTGCTAGTGTAAGCCTAATGCCTTAGTCTATTTGCAGGAAACTAGACATAGAAGAGCTAAAACCCACTTCAATATCCTTACGGCTCGCTGATCGGTCAGTTAAATATCCTGCAGGGATTCTTGAAGATGTGCCCATTCAAGTAGGTAAATATTTTATTCCAGCGGATTTCGTAGTTCTAGAGATGGAGGAAGATACAAAAATCCCTATTATACTTGGTAGACCGTTTTTAGCCACATCATGAGCATTTATTGATGTAAAGAACGGTAAGCTCACATTTAACATTGGGGATGATAGAATTGAGTTTGACTTACATGAAGCCATTAAAAACCCCTCAAATTCTGAATCTTGTTGTAGTATACATGATGTGGATGATAATATTTATGATTTGTTTGTTGAACTCTCTGAACATGATTCTAACTCTGTATTTGATGAAAGAACCAATTCTGAAAATGATGAACTTTTAGATTGCAATGCTTGTGATAAAGAAGAAAAGACTCCAAAAATCGAACTTAAGGCTTTACCTGATAACCTTCGCTATGAGTTTCTTGGTTCTGATTCTACTTACCCTGTTATTGTTGATGCACAGTTAGGAAAAAGGGAGGCAGATTTGCTTCTCAAGGAATTAAGAATTCATAGAAAGGTAATTGGATACTCAATTGATGATTTGAAAGGAATTAACCCCTCTTTTTGTATGCACAAGATCTTGATGGAAGAAGAGCACAAACCACATGCAGATTTCCAAAGAAGACTGAACCCCTCCATGAAATAAGTTGTAAAGAAAGAGGTTCTAAAATTACTTGATGCAGGTATTATCTATCCTATCTCTGATAGCAAATGGGTAAGTCCTATACATTGTGTACCTAAAAAAGGAGGGGTAACTGTCATGAAGAACAAAGATAATGAATAGATTCCTGTTAGAACTGTTACTAGTTGGCGCATGTGCATAGATTATAGAAAACTGAATGCTGCCACTAGGAAAGACCACTTCCTTTACCCTTCATTGATCAAATGGTTGAAAGATTGGCAAACCACTCTCATTTTTGCTTTTTAGATGGATATTCTAGTTTTTTTTCAAATTCCTATATATCTTGATGATCAAGATAAAACCACTTTCACATGCCCATATGGAACTTTTGCATATAGGAGAATGCCATTTGGTTTATGTAATGCTCCTACTACATTTCAAATATGCATGATGGCTATCTTTTCTGATTTTTTTGAAGACTTTATGGATGATTTTTCTGTATATGGCTCTTCTTTTGATGTGTGTTTGGCTAATTTATCTCAGGTGTTGCAGAGATGCAAAGAAACTAACCTTGTGCTTAATTGGGAAAAATATCATTTCATGGTTAAGCAAGGTATAGTTTTGGGGCATTTGATTTCAGAGAGAGGAATTGAAGTTGACAAAGCCAAAATTGAAGTAATAGAGAAATTGGAGACACCCACCACAGTGAAGGAGATCTGAAGCTTCCTAGGACATGTAGGATTTTACCGGCGATTCATTAAGGATTTTTCTAAACTTGCTAGACCTCTTACTAATTTACTTTGTAAAGATGTAAAATTTTCTTTTGATGAGAATTGTTTATCTGCTTTTCAGGAATTAAAGAAGGCTTTAGTTTCAGCACCTATCATCCAGCCCCCAGATTGGAATTTACCCGTTGAGCTCATGTGTGATGCCAGTGATTATACAGTTGGAGCAGTTTTAGGGCAGAGAAAAGATAAAAAGCCCTATGTTATCCATTATGCTAGTAGGACCTTGGATGAAACACAAAGGAATTACACTACCACTGAAAAGGAACTTTTGGCTATTGTATTTACTTTTGATAAATTTAGATCATACTTGATTAACTCCAAGGTGATAGTGTACACTGACCATGCAGCTGTGAAATACTTAATGCAAAAAAAGGATAGCAAACCACGCTTGTTCAGATGGATTCTACTCTTGCAAGAATTTGATTTAGAAATTAGAGATAAAAAGGGATCAGAAAACTTTGTTGCAGATCATCTTTCGAGGATAATGGTGGATACTAAAAAGAATAATGAGATCAATTATTCCTTCCCAGAAGAACAACTCTTAACCATTGAACAAATCAGAGCCCCCTAGTATGCTGACATAGTAAATTACCTTGTTGCTAATATTCTTCCTCCTGATTTAAGTTACCAAAGGAGAAAGAGATTCTTGGCTGAGGTAAAACATTATTTTTGGGATGATCCTTATGTGTTTAGAAGATGTGCAGACGATATTTTTAGAAGATCTGTGCCTGAAGAAGAGATCACATATATATTGTATCAATGTCATGGATCTTCTTATGGTGGTCATGTCGGTACTGAAAAGACTTTTTATAAAGTTTTACAATCAGGATTCTATTGGCCCACCATTTTCAAAGACGCTAGAAACTTTGTGTTATCTTGTGATAGATGTCAAAAAACGGGGAACATTAGCAGAAGACATGAGATGCCACAGTCCAATATTATTGAAGTTGAGATATTTGAGGTTTGGGGGATTGATAATGTCCCTGGAGACAGATTGGATCTATGCTCAAACTATTGTCCCTAGTCAAAGTACCTTAGTGGATATGGGACAGCTATGGTACTTGTAAGACTGGTATATGGGCTGGTTAGGCACGAGGTGCTAATGCAGGCACATGGGTATATCAGTGGTAGATATACTGGACTGACCCGCTGTGAGGCAATGACATGGTGTCACGAGTTATCCTCACAAATGATAGGAGATGCATTGATCCCTTGATTTGAGGTCATTGGTCATTCTATATGGTTAGGGATATGCTTTGATACAACCTAACGCCTTGCCGTAGTTGGGAGGTAATAACGGTTGTCATTGGGCATGTCACGACCCATATGAGAAGGTCAATGTACAGACATAGGATTTGCCCCTTCCTAAGGGAAGCATGATATCCATGCAGCTCCTCTATGGTTCTGTGACTAAAAGTGTATGGCCATACCCAGGTTAGACCTGATTTAGTCATAGCCATGAGATTGGATAGAAACAAGTGGTGACACACTTGGCCAACCGGATATCAGTTTCGGCAAAGAGACTGTAATGCATCTGTACCTAGTTGCGATGATGGGGATGTCGATGTCGATATTGTTAGTGTATATGCCCTGCAGACCAATGTATGGACATGGTCAGGCATTGTTTGAATGTACTTTGATAGAATTAATGAAATTGATATAATCAATAAAGGCATGGTCGTTATTATGCAGATTGCTTTACCTGCGTTGATGTATTGAATTGCATAAATAATGTCCCAGGAGTTTGGGTTGGATCCATTCTCATAAGCTATCCCCAGACAAGGTACCTTTGCAGATATGGGACAACTTTGGTAAATGTGAGACTGGTGTATGGGCTGGTTAGGTGCAGGGCACAGTAACGCAGACATACAGGTGCATTGGATGCACTGGAGTGACCTACCGTGAGGATTGATTTGTCTAGTCAACAAGTCAATCTCACATGCAAGAGGTTTGCATTGATCCTTAGACTTGAGGTATTCATGTCTAGATTTGATGATGGGTATG
>JANTFE010020853.1:21664-32062 GCA_027562315.1 Costus pulverulentus
GTTGAACATGTTACATGCTATGCGATCCTGTTAGAAACCCTAGATTCCGCTAGAGGTTTTGTTGCACCTCCTATTAGGGTTTCGCCCCCTGGTTCTAGGGGACTTTCACTATGTAGCCTGCAGACCTTATTATCCTCTGCAGGATGGATAAAACCATTAAGTTATGTCATATACACATCCTCTGTCAGCTTTCTGTTAAGGAATGTTGTCTTTACATCCATCTGTCATATCTCATAATTGTGATATATAGCTATAGCAAGCAAGATTCGAATGGATTTGAACATGGCAACTGCCGAGAAGGTTTCGTCATTGTCCACCCCGTGGACTTGTCTGAATCTTTTAGCCACAAGTCTATCCTTATAGGTAACTATGTTGCCATCTATGTCAGTCTTCCTCTTGAAGACCCATTTACACCCTATGGGCTTTACCCCATCAGGTAGCTCAACCAAATCACAGACTTCGTTAGCCGACATAGAATCCATCTCGGATCTCATGGCCTCAAGCCATTTCTCGGAGTCCGGTCTAGCGACAACCTCATCATAGGTCCTGCGTTCATCCTCAACGATGAAGATCTGGTTGGCAGCAACTCATACCTCTCAGGTGCACGACGAATCCTCCAAGACATACGAGGGGCCTGTGTCTGAGCCTTTGGTTGCCCAACAACTAGTGCAGGTGGCTCAGGTTCCATCTCAATGTCTTGTGGTTGCACTTGGACCACGTCCAAGTCAAACTTCCTCCCACTAACTTCTTTCATGAGAAATTATTTCTCTAAAAAGACAGCACCCCGAGGTACAAAAACTTTGTTCTCGCTGGGAATATAGAAGTAATATCCTTTAGTTTCCTTAGGATACCCCACAAACATGCATTGTTTGACATAAGCCTCATATCCCCAGACTCTGATAAATGAAAGATTCGGGCGTCTCCCACTTCACACCTTGTATGGAATCTTGGAGACACTCTTAGATGAAACGTTATTCAGTATGAGAGAAGCTATCTCAAGTGCATGTCCCCAAAATGAGGGTGGTAGAGTTGCATGACTCATCATAGATTGAACCATGTCCAACAAGGTTTGATTTCTCCTCTTAGACACACTATTCTATTGAGGTGTTCCAGGAGGAGTGAGTTGGGATAGAATCCCACAGTCTCTAAGATAGTCAAAGAACTCACTACTTAGGTACTCTCCACCACGATCTGATCGAAGAGTCTTAGTAGATCTACCAAGCTGGTTTTCTACTTCATGTCTGAACTCCTTAAATTTCTCAAAGGATTCAGAATTATGCCTCATCAAATAGACATAACCATATCTATTGAAGTCATCAGTAAATGTGATGAAGTAGTTGTACCATTCTCTGACTTATTTACTGAATGGCCCACACACATCACTATGTATGAGATCCAACAAACCTCCTGCCCTCTCACCGATCTTGGTGAAGGGCGCTTTTGTCATCTTCCTAATAAACAAGGCTTACAGGTATCAAACTCCTCCAAGGAGGTTGAATCTAACAATCAATTTACATGAAGTTGTTGAATGCAATTCTTATTTAAATGGGCTAATCGACAATGCCAAAGGAATGCACCAACTGAACCACTCAGTTTAATCCTTTTATGATTTATGTTACATATAGAGTTATCCATGTCCAAGACATATAATCCATTGCATAAGGTCCCCTTCCCATAAAACACATTTGCATATAAAAAAGAACAAGAGTCCTCTTTTATTTCAAATTTAAATCCTTTCCTTGCCAAGCAAGGAATAGATACAATATTTTTGGTAAGGGAGGTACACAATAGCAATTATGCAACTTTATTGAAGTCTAGAAGGCAGGGAGAGCGTCAAAAGTCCAACAACAACAGTAGCAACCTGTGCTCCATTTCCAACACGTAGGTCAATCTCTCCAGGCCAGACCGATCTACTTTTCTTGTGCCCCTACATATTTGTACAAATATGAGCTCTGCATGTGGTATCCAATACCCATGACATAGAAGTAGGAAGGTTGACTTCGGTAACATAAATACCTGAGCCAGAAGATGAAGCCTTGCTTCTCTTGTCCTCGTTCTGAAGTCGCACTATGTCAATCCTGTGATTTGGCACTCCACGTGAATTGCACCTATTGTTCCTGACCTTTTCCATCTTTATCTTCAATGTCTTAGTTAAGCCTTTCGGCTCAACACATTGAATGTTTACTTCTAGAGAGTTTAGCCCAATCAATTCATCGAAAAGCTGCCTTAGATTATAAATTATCACAAAAGCACTCTTTTGATCATATTGACCTCGTAATTCAGGCGATATATTGGTTAGTATCAAATTAGCAACCTCCAAAATATCTACTTGATGCTTATTAAAAGAATCCTTCTTAGCCATTGAGGCCGAGCATGGATGTGGCTCAGGAATAGGATGCTCAAGGACATATAGCTTCCTCTCGAGCTTGAGGACCATCCTCAAGTTCTGATACTAGTACATAAAGTTGGATCCAACCAACTTATCCTTGTCAAGAAGGGATCGCAGTGTCAATCCGCTATTGTTCATAGCCATTGATCTACAACAACCAAGATAGTAGATTAGTACTACTTCGAGTCATTTAATCTGGACTTTAATTAAATGATCATGGCTTCCACTATTTTAATCAAATTAACAACCCACAAAGTCAATCAGGAAATCTGAGATTTCCTAGTGAGATGGGATCCTTATTTCACATGAGGCTTCACGTCCCACGAGGGTGGGATGAGATGCACAAAGTGACTCATGCTTCTTAAGGTGGGCACGCCGGCCGATTGCACCCAGGCAATTCCCCTTCTCAAGATAGTTCAAGCATTTTGTGCCCAACGAGGGCTGGAACAACACAAAACCCTAAGTTCTCGAGGCCGCCTCTAGAGTTCCATTCTATGGCCACCACATATGAAAAACTAGTAAAGTCTAACCTAATTGTTATGCCCAGGGCCAACGAGTTTTCTTGCGAAGGCAAGCCCAGATTTTTAACTAGACTAGGGAAACCATTGCCACCACACGCCTTCTAAAGATAAGTGGGTGTGTCTCACGAGGGTGGGAAACAGTGCACAACACCACTGATCGATAGCTTGATGAGGGCTACGCGTCAGAAGGCTACAGACTTGATATTATTTTGAGGGTTTTTGTGGTCTCATCCTCTCAATTTTATCTTTTGTCTAACATTACAGGCATGCAATCCTATAGTAACAACAAAACGATAAAACACATCCAGGCATGCTTTTTGTAGATATTGAAAGCAGTAAATATGTGATGTGGTCATAGCCTAATCAACGCATTGAACCATCACATGCTAAAGGATGTTCAATGCTTGACCTAGGTGACAAGCCCCAACCAGACCTAACCTAGCCGCCACTAAGATTTATCTTCAAGTGCAGCTCCAAGGTCCTCCACACTAAGGCATAGGACACAAACCCTAGGGTTCGGCCAAGACCTTGATGGCTCCTCCATGCATGATGCCCCATCATGCTTGTGCCAAGAGGGATAGCTCATGAACCCTACGGTTCGGCCAAGCCCTTACTTGCACCACAAATCAAGATGCGCCATCATGGTTGATGCGCCAAGATGCAAGCTCCATGAGGGATGCACCCCTAATCTTCTTTGTGTGTTTACAAAACAAAAAAAAGTGGCACACAAGCCTCACATAAATACATCACAGGCATACAAGGGGCTTGACTATGACCATAACATGATGCACAATCAAGATATCTATCTCATGCTTTTCTATATACTCATGAAACCATAAAACTTCAGTTTTAGTTTCTTAGAAAACATGTCTTTCAAACTCAACGTCTGTTCACAAATCTAGGATTTCTCATTTCTCTCAGGACTCTACAACTGGCGCATGCATGATCCAAGCACGCTTGCTGCCTACCCTTGCAATCCTTAACTTGCAAAGATTAGGACAATCACCTTGCCCCATAATCCTGACAAGTCCCACATAGTAGGTCTATCCTACAAGCATGAGGTGAAATTAATTCTCTCACATATGGGTCTATCCCACCATGTGAAGAAAGTGAAAAACCAAAGAAATCGAATAGATGTTAGTAACAAAAAACTTACCATTTTTCCTACTTAGAAAAACTCATGCGCAAATGCAAATTTTCGAAAAACTTTCAGATGGCATGTGAGCATACAAGCAAAGCATAAAAAACACCGTTCGAGTTTCGTAAGTTGGCTTTGATACCACTGTTGGAAAACCCCAGGGATTTTAAAATTTTAAAAACTTGCACAGCAGAAGCAATCCCCGAAACAGGCCAGTCCCAATAACCCAAAAGATCGAGTCATGTGAAGGAATCGACACGGTGAGTAGGAGATGATACCTTATAGCGAAGAAAAGGATGCGATGAAGGCGCCCAAATGTTCGCCCACTGCAGTCTTGCACACAGCCGACGCTCGAGTTCTCTAATTCCACGTCCGGTGATAGCTTCGGGAAGAAGATCCACACCTCTAGGAGAAATCCTCAAGAGCTTGCACTACCCACAAGGAGGAGATGCCAAGATGAGAAGGAATGATGGAAGAATCTGCCAACGTCCAACCTTGCAGTCGCCTAGAAGAGAGGGGAGAATGGAGAAGGAGCTAAGGAGAGAAATCTTTCTCAAGGTCAAGTAGGCGCCAAGGACACTCCAGCCCTTCTTTTATAGAAATCATGGTGACCCTTGGAATTCCGCAATAAATTTAGAATTAATCTATGAATTAATTCATCATTAATTATATAATTAAATTCAGAATTAATTATAGAATTAAACTCTGAATTAAAGTCTCATAATGACTCATTAAAACCATTAATTAAAGTTTCATAATGGCCATTAATAGCATGACTCTTCAAATTTAGAATTAAATTTGTAATTAAATCTATAATTAAATTCATCATTAAACTTAGAATTAATTGCAGAATTAAATACAGAATTTAATTCCCATAATTGAATACATGATTTAATTCACCATGATGTCTATTGGGCTTAGGCAACTTATTGTCATGGCCCATTAGGCCTCAAGGCCCATTAGACCTCATGCCCCAACTGGGCTTCTCGCCCATTGGGCTTGGAGGCCCATTGGTCCATGCTCCAACCTTAGACTTCATTTGGCCCATTTGGCCCATTTGACCTATTGGGCCCATTTGGCCCAAAAATGAACTTAGCTCCAATAAGCCCCTTCCATCTCATCAGGCACAATGGTGCTGATGAATTCTCCCAAATAGATCCGAGTTATCCAATAACTCAATCATTAGGCTACCCGATCAATACGAGAACCTGAGTTTCAAGTTGTGTGACCCTATAGGTTCCTCTGACATTGGCAGGGATGAACTCAAGTCATCACAAGCAGTGAGTGACACTTAGCAGTGCATTGCTGCTACCCAAGTCTTTAGAATGGATATCAACATCAACATTCACATCATCGCACCTAGCGGGTCGGTCCAGTATATCCACCACTAATATACCCATATGCTTGCGTTAGCACCCCGTGCCTAACTAGCTCATATACCAGTCTCACATGTACCAGAGCTATCCCTTATCCACTCAGGTACTTGACTAGCGACACACCATTTGAGGACAGATATAATCTGTCTCTAGGGACATTATTATCCATGTACATAATCACAGATGTAAACATAGCATAATAACACAATGCCAGAATGACACATAAAATATCAATGTCAAGTAGTACATAATGGAGTAACAACGGGTCCAAGGGCATATACATCAACATGATGTTCAACGAAAGCTTTCCATTCTTCACATCGATTACCGCTCCTATGGTAGCTAAGAATGGCCTTCCCACAATGATAGGAAGCCTAGCGTTCTCTTCGATCTCGTGGACAACAAAATTGACAGGTATGAAAAAATCTCCGACCTTGATCAGAACATCTTCCAAAATTCCCATCAGTCTCCAAACAGATCTATCAGCAAGTTACAAAGAGATAACTGTTTGCTTAATGTCTCCAATGTCCAACTTCCTACAGATAGAAGAAGGCATTAAACTAACACTCACACCACGGTCACAAATAGCATTCTCAAAGGACATATCCCCAATCCAACAAGGAATGGAAAAGCTATCCGGATCCTTTCGCTTATGAAGAAGCTTGTCCTGAATAATAGCATTGCACTCCTCAGTGAGTGCAACTATCCCGTGCTGCTCCAGCTTCCTTCTGTTGGACAAGATGTCTTTCAAAATCTTAGTGTATGTAGGCATATGTGAAACTGCAATAGTAAATGGAATGCTATTGTACAACTTATTTAACACCTCCAAAAACATCCCGAACTGCTTATTGTTGGTGTTTGTGCCTTGAGACCTAGTTATGGTCTACTTTATGTACTACTTGATACATATATTTCTTATAAATATCATTCTGGCATTGTCGTTATTATTATTTGTTTGCATATGCGATTGTGTACTTACATGATAATGTCCCTAGAGACAGATTGGATCTATACTCAAACTCTAGTCCCCGGTCAAGTGCCTGAGTAGATATGGGATAGCTCCGATACATGTGAGACTAGTATATGGGATGGTTAGGCATGAGGTGCTAACGCAGACATATGGGCATATCAATGGTTGATATATTGGACCGACCCGCTGTGAGGCAATGACTTGGTGTCATGAGTTATCCTCACAAGTGACAGGAGATGCATTGATCTCTTGATTTGTGGTCATTAGCTATTCTATATGTTAGGGACATGCTCTAATTCATCCTAACACCCTACCATAGTTTGGAGTTCATGACAGTTGTCATTGAGTATGTCACAACCCATATGATAAGGTTAATGTACAGACAGAGGATTTGCCCCTTCATGAGCGAAGCTTGATATCCATGGAGCTCATCTATGGTTCAATGATTGAAAGTGTATGGCCATACCTAGATGAGAACCTGATTTAGTCATGACCATGAGATTGGGTGAAAAGAAGTGGTGACACACTTATCCAATCGGATATCAGTTTGGTAAAGGGACTAAAACGTATTTATACCTAGTTGCGGTGAAGGGGATGTCGATGTTGATATCCATTCCAATGACTTGGGTAGCAGCAATGCATTGCTAGGTGTCACTCACTGCTTGTGACGACCTTAGGTCATCACTGCAAATATTAGAGGAACCTACAAGGTCGCACACCTTGATACTCGAGTCTTCGTATTAATCGGGTAGCCTTTAGATCGAGTTATTGGATAACTCGGATCTATTTGGGAGATTTCATCAGCGCCAATGGGCCTGTTGAGATGGAAGAAACTTATTAGGGCCAAATTCTATTTTGGCATATTGGCCAAATTAACCATGGTTAAGCCTCATTTAACCTTAGGTAAAATTGGATTGGATCCAATGGCTTAGTTAATATGTGTAATGGACCTTGGGCTTGGCCCATTTCTTAATGGGGCTTTCTAATAAGTTGTAATGAAGAAATAAGAGACTAAAAGTGTATAATGGGGAGATTTATTTGTCATGGGTGCATGAAGGAATCCTAGTTGGACTAGGATTGGCGCATAACCTTAGGATTAGGATTTATTTGGTATCTTCAAGTTATTTATTTGGATTAGGATTCAATCTAATCACTTAGGATATTAATTAAGATATGACATGCACAAGTGGGCTGATTATTTAGTTAATTAGAATCCTAATTTCATTAGGACTTGCATGTAAGCCTTATTAGGCAATCCATCATGATGTCTTGACTACGTCTAGGCGCATAGATGGGATTAATGCCTCATATGGCATGATATGGGCGCATATGGCCAAAGCTTGCTTAGGCAAGGCTTCTGCGCATATGGGAGTGGAGATTTGATCAATATATTTGATTGGATAATCTCCTAGAATCATGCCTAAATCGCCCTTACCTTCCCAACACCCTAATCGCCTCTTGCTCCTGTAAAACAAGTCCTTGTCGACCCATCTTTAGAGACGAATCCTTGGACGCGTGGAGAATTTGAGTGGTGACAGCTTGGAGGTTTTTGGAGCTCTTCTTCCATCAAGGCTGAATTCTTCTTCCCTTTCCCTTTCTTGGCGCAAAGGAGAAAGAAGGTTTCCGGCAAATTCTTCTTCTACTTGTTCCCTTTGCGCATCTTTCCCTTGGTGGTTGCCACAAGTGATCAAGAGGCTCTCCTAAGGTGTGGATCTTCTTCCCGAGGCTAGCACTGGGCATAGAAGAAATGTGCTCAAGGAATTCGTGTGTGCGAGACTGTAAAGGGCGCACACTTGCATGCCTACAACGACATCGGCTCTTCTCGCTTCTAAGTACTTTCTACTCTCATTGTGTCAACCCCCTCGCAAAATGATCTTCACTGGGTTTTTGGGACCGGCATGTTTCGGGGATATTCTTCCGCTGTGCAATTATATTGTTGATAAAAATTTGTTAAATATCCCCGGGGTTTCCCAACAGTGGTATCAGAGTGACTTGCAAGCCTCGAATGATGTTTTCATGCTTTTCTATGCTCATATGTCATGTAGTATTTTCGCATATAGCATGATATACATGGCGCATGTTTTCTTAAAGTAAGAAATTGTATGTTTCTTGTTCCTATCCTCTATTCAATTTCTTTTGGATTTTTGGATTATTTTTCTGATTGATTTAAGATCATAAGGCACGTGTAATTTTGTTAAGTAGGATGGGCATTGTCTCCTTGGACTGGCCGGGTCTCTTGATCTGTCAAAATTGCTAGCCGATTTGGTCTATGAAATCATCATGAAACTTAATCTCAAATAATCAAAAGATTTGTGATAAGAAGAAGAGGAAAATAAACTTGTTTTATGAGAAACTAAAATTTTAGATTTTATGTTTTTCATGTACATATACAATTGCATGAATAAGTACCTTGTTTGTGCATGATGTTGTGATCATTAGTCAAGCCCCTATGCATACCTGTGTTGTATCCTTGTGAGGCCCATGTGCCACCTTTCTTTTTCTTTTTATAATGATAATCATAAGATGAAAATTAGGGGCGCATTTGGACATGGATGCTTGGCGCATGTTTGAAGCTTCCGCACCTTTCTTCGTGACGCATCAAGCTTCAAAGTTGGGTGGCGCATGCTTGCATGGTCACGCAAGAAGGCATAGCCGAGCCTTAGGGCTTGCAAGCTAGCCATCTTGGCCCCTTGCAAGATGGCGGTTCACCCTTTGTGGTGCACCATGGCATTGGCCGAACCATGGGGTGTGCCTCTAGGGTTTCCCTAGAGGTACCTCTAGAGTTTGAGATCTAAACCATGATAAGAAGGACCTTGGAGCCAACCTTGAAGATCAAGCTAGAGGTCGGCTAGGCTAGGTCTAGTTCTATAGGTTTGTGTCCTAGGTCAAGTGTTGAACCCCTTTTGGAATGGGTTGGTTCAATGTCTTGAATGGGCTATGATCATAACATCCTTTTACCCCTTTTCTTATATGCTAAAGCATGCCTGTGACATTTTATCTTCATGTTATCATTATAGAATTGCATGCCTGTAATGTTAGACATAAGCTAAAACTAAGAGCATGAGACCTCAAAAACCCTCAATCAAAAATATCAAGTCTAGTAGCCTTCTAATGTGTAGCTCTCATCAAGCTATCGATTAGTAGTGTTGTGTACTGTTTCCCACCCTCGTGGGACACACCCGCTTATCTTTAGAAGGTGTGGTGACAATGGTTTCCCCAGTCCGGTTTTAACCTGGACGTGCTTTCGCAAGGAAATTCGTTGGCCCTAGGCATAACGGTTAGAAATGAACTTGACTAGGTTTTCACATGTGCTCGGTACATGATGAAACTCTAGAGGCATCATTGAGAGGTTAGGGTTTCATGCTGTATCCAGCCCTCGCTGGGCATGAAATGCCTAGATTGTCTTAATAAGGGGAAATTGCCATGTGCAATCGGCCGGCAAGCCCGCCTTCAGAAGCATGGGTCATTTGTGCATCTCATCCCACCCTCGTGGGACGCAAAGCCTCGTGTGGAATAAGGGTCCCATCTAACTAGAAAATTTTGAATTTCCCGTTTGACTTTGTGGGTTATCAAAATAGTGGGAGCCACAATCATTTAAAATAATTCCAGTTTAAATGATTTGAAGTAGTACTAATCTGCTATTCCTTGGTTGTTGTAGAACAATGGCTACTAACACTAGCGGACTGACACTGTGATCCCTTCTTGAGAAGGATAAGTTGGTTGGATCCAACTTCATGGATTGGCATCAGAACTTGAGGATAACCTTCAATCTTGAGAAGAAGCTGTATGTCCTTAAGCAACCTCTTCCTGCAGCTCCTGCATTTAATTCCCGAATGGCAGACAGGGATACTTTTAGAAAGCATCAAGATGATGTTGGTGTATATGCCCTTGGACCCGTTGTGTTGATTCCCCAAAGGGGGCGAAAACCCTATGGTGGCGCAAACAAGAAAGGGGGCAGCGGATAAAGGGTTTCATAGGATCAATGAGCATGCATTATATGATCA
>JANTFE010020854.1:0-12427 GCA_027562315.1 Costus pulverulentus
CCCCCCCCCCCCTTTAGGGGACTTACAACAACTACTAACAAACTGAAAATGTAGCTAACAAACTCAGTAGGGGAATCTCGTAGGTGGGGGCGCGTGTCTTGGTGGGCTGGTGTTGTATGTCCGCAAGTGCACAGTTACTCGAAGTAATATTTAAGATATCGAACCACAAAGACCTCGTTGTTAAGTACTGACGAATTGAGTTTTCAATAGCTAAGCGAATCGAGAATTATGAAAATAGCAATCGAACGGTATACAGAAAATCAAAGCGAGAGAGTTGGGACTAGGGGTTATCCTCCTTAATATTTAAGATTAAAGATTCATCAACTTATTTTGGCTATGGTGAAGAAATAGTTTACTTAATAAAGAAATTAACTCGCTCTTGCGTAGTCAATTTACAAAGAACGATCCTCACACTCGTGCAGGATCTATTCAATGTTTAATAAATGTAAACTTTGATCAAAGAGATTAAGAATCACTCTCGTGCATTCCACCTCAATGTCAATATCTCAAGCAAAACTAAGCACTCTCGCACCTTAGTTTCACAGCTTTTACTTAAGGTTTTCTGACAATTCAACATCTATCTCAAGCATGTTTTCATGTCTAAAACAATAATAATTTCTAATTCAAAACATCAACAAGAGTTAAACTAAAATCTAAAGATAAGAACACAACAAATCTCTTACGATGAGTTCCTATTATAAATTTTAGGGTTCCAAGTTTCGTAATTTTATCTTCTCAGTCCATAACACAAAACTCTAAGACATGTTAATGCATGATACTAGAAACGATTAAAGGCATAAATCACTTATGTAAAATTACCATACCAAAAATATTGATGTAAGAAGAGTTATATAGTCATTGAAATATCAAGAGGATTAAACCCCCATGTCCCAAGAGAAAGTTTAAGCTAGCATGGCAAAAGAATCATAGCAAAACATAATTTTAGGATGATTAGGAATCGTAAGGGAGGAGTAAAAATTACAACACAGGGCTATAATCTAAATTACAACCTGTAATTGATTCGAAATCGTGATGAATAGTGTCGCGATCACGTTTTTGATGATATCTCCCTCGATCAGCTTCCTTTCACTCTAAAATGTCTGTGGCGTGTTCTTCTTCCTCAGGCGAAGCTTCCTTTCAAATATTGTGGCCAGAGATGGTCGGAGCAGTGAACGGCAACGAACCCTAACGTGGCGGCGATTCTCTCAAATTCTTCGTGAATCGTGAATCAAAATTGTTCCTTTTGCTTTGCAAATCTCCGCCTACTTATCCTGAGTCTTCCCCTTTTTTTGGATCTTCAATTGGTGCCATAAATATCAAGAAATCATATTTTTAAGTTTGAAGCGGAAAACTCAGAAATCTGGGGGCAAAATTACGGCACCATAAAATAATTATGGCAGTGCCGTAATTTCTTCTGTGAATTATGGGAAAAAATTATGGTACCGTGGAAATCTTTACGATAGTGCCGTATTTTTGCCTAAGTCCTCTGGTCGAAATTGTCTGAAATTACGGTACCGTACAAATTTGTCTCAAAATTACGGTAGTGCCGTATTTCTCTCGGATGACTCTAAAAGTTTCTGTGTGAAATCATCGGAAATTACGATACCGTGGAAATATTTACGGCAATGCCGTATTTTTGCTGAAACTTCTGGTTGGGTTTGCTAAAATTACGGTACCGTGGAAATTTGTCCCAAAATTACGGTAGTGCCGTATTTTTGCTATAAGGCTTGTTTTAACTTGAAATTTGATATGTAAACTCCCCTTGATGATTAGAACTCGTTCATGCATTGAAAGTGCTTGAAAACAAGTGATAAAAATACCTTTTTGCCTAAAATTGATCAAAAACAAAGAATGGTGTAGATTCCGAAGTATTTGGCAAATAAGGTGTAAAAATAAAGCAAAAGAGCAAGATTATGACTCAAAAGATTAGTAAATAAATGTGAAAAATACTATGAAATTTGGAGTCATCAACTAGGTCGTTGTCCGGGCTAGAGTCGGGGCGCTAGACCATTTCGAAACAAGCAACCACGAAGTAGCAGAACTTACTGATCGTGGGCTGGTTTTGGACGTTGGTGGCGGTTTCTTGGGCTGAGTTGAGGACCCGATTGTTGTAGCGATCCATCGGTGGCTCTTGAGGTGGTCCTCGGGGAAGAGGCGCCATGGGAATTGGTTGAATGGAGTCCACCGAAGTTAAAGAGGGGCTCACGATGCCCACATAACGGTCAGGGGGCTACGAGGACTGTTGCGAACGTCGAACTACACGCATAACCGGACCCATGTTTACTGTCGAGGCATTCATGGCCTGGCCGTGCTTGTGTTCACAAGCGTGAATGGGTGGTTTGGAGTCTGCAGAGTTGCTCACGGCCTAGTCGTGCTTCCTATCACGGCCGTGATCGCGGCGGCCAAAATTCACATAATCGTTCACGGCCTGGCTGTGCTTCTTGTCACGGGCATGATCGCGGAGGCCAAAATCCACAGAATCGTTCATGGCCTGGCCGTGCGTCTTGTCACGGGCGTGATCGTTGAGGCCAAAATTCACATAATCATTCACGGCCAGGCCTTGCTTCTTGTCACGAGCGTGATTGCTGGGGCTGATTTCCGCCGAACTCGTCAAGGCGGGTGTCACGACCGTGTCGGAGTTATGGTTTAGACATATCATCTTTTGAGTATGATCTTTAAGATCCACTATTTAGTCAAATAAAACTTCACAACTTGCATAATAGGTAGAATATCAATCTCAAGACTTCATCTAGTTTTGATTCATAACTATCAACTTTTGTTTACAAGATTATGGTTTCCAAGATCTTTTTCTCTCTCATAATCATCATTTTTTTTAACCACATTCTCTAATTCGATTACCACATTTTTTCTTGTGACGAAGTTAGAGTACATTGGTCACATAATCAATGTAATAGAACTCATATATTTTTAATAGAAAGAATTCTTTCAAAGATAGCGGAGTTAATGTGAGTTGATTCCTCTCCATGGCTTACATCCACATAGATGCATGCTTTTTCTCTTTATTACTTCAACTCATGTCCTTTGGTACCATTGTCAATTTTACATAGTGCCAAGTAGGGGAGTCCTCGCTTTTAATTAGATCAAGGAACCTTTCTTCCCAACAAATAGCAAATAGTATGAACATCAACCAAACTAATGCATTAATATCAATTCAAGGATTACACTCATATGTTGATTTTATTTAAAGAAATTGCTTCACTTTAAAATCAAACTTATCAAATAGTATGTTCACCCAAAATATCATTTATCAATCAACGAAAAATCTCAATAGGTAGATATGAATTAGAGAAATAAATTCGACATAATAGGTCTAATCTTAATCACAATTTTGAATATATATATATATATCATCAAGAAAAATTTCGGCATGATAACAGTAGCATTTTCATGAATAAACAAACCACATAAGCATAATAATAGTAATCATCAACATCAATCCTATATCACACAGAGTATTAATGCAAGATATCAAAATACCATGTACAACCATATCGAAACATCTTCAAACAGAACTATCTCAAGAATATCAAGTACAACCATATCGAAGAAAAAGTATAGCAAATCATCCAATCATGTCAATACAGCCAAATCGAAAGTGTATAGTATTCAAATTTCAGAAGCGAGGATCTGTAGCAATACGACACAAGAAGTGATGTAGGGACATCTTAGGGGACTTAATTATGTTTACTTTCCCTTTATTTTGTTGCAATTGGGATTAGCTTAAGTTTTATTTTCTAAGCATTTCAAATTTCTAGTATTAGGTTGCAAGTCAAGGTCAACTGCTACTTCATCAAGCTCAAGTCAAAGTCAAATATTAGTCAACACCCAGCTTTAGCATTCAACAAGGCGCCACAACTCTAAATCAACATATCAACAACACCACATTCAAAGTCAACATGTAAAAGCTCCATTCAAGATCTCTTCAAAGACATCTTTTCAAATGAGCCAATACATGCAGAACTTCTTCAACCATTCGGCTTCAACACTCACTTCAGCCAATCAACGCCAAAGACATCCAGCATGTGCATTAAAGATCATTTGCATGCGCCAATACAATCAGCTTCAACAATTCCACAAAGCATGCGCATTGAAGATCCCTTGCATGTGTAGCCTCAACAACCACCTCTTCAACGAGTTCCAAGCAAACCATTTGGCTTCAACACTCACTTCAGCCAATCTATGCCAAAGACATCGAGCATGCACATTAAAGATCATTTGCATGCGCCAAGTTTCAACAATTCCACAAAGCATGCGCATTGAAGATCCCTTGCATGTGTAGCCTCAACAGCCACCTCTTCAACGAGTTCCAAGCAAAACAACCTTCGGCTGCAAGCAAAGATTCATGACAAGCCGCCCAAAGCATCCAATAGGAATACAAGAGATCCAAGTCAGTCTAGACCATCCAATTTGAAGTTAAGCATAGACCACCATTAGATGTATCTGAGAAATTAATATTGTTGAGGGTGAGATGTCTTTAAAAACTCATGTAATCTTCATGTTTGAGTAGCAAGTTAAGTATATTTTTGGAACCTTCGTGGTGTTGTCTTCCTCCTTGTGAGGTTTGGTTTAGGAAATGTAGTTCTCCTCCTCCCCCTTAGCTTGCTAAGCTAAGGGTTTCTCTTCTTCTTCTCTTCATCTTCCTCTTCTCTTCTCTTCTCAAACTTCCGTCCTGCGTCAAGAAGTTTGACATAGCCATTCTTCCCTACAAATATAAGATCGATATCAATCAGTAAACTCAAATAAAGCATGAGAATAAGAATGAGATACTCACAAGATCCCACTCATCTGATTGTGTCTCCTTGTCGTCTCTCTCAGCCTGAGCGGCGCCCATGGGGTCATGAGAAACTCCCTCACCTGCATCACCATAGACACCACCCCTCCTGGAGTCCTCGAAGCAAAAAACGATCATAGAGAAAATTCCCCATGTCTTCCATGTAGTTCCCCAATGCTTCGACATCCAGGTGGATATGACTCATCTGATCGGACATCCTCCCCATGGCACTCATCATCCTCTCCATGCGCTGCTCCTGTTTGTACATCTGCGCAGAGAGAGCCTAAAACCCTGGGTCTCCGTAACTCTGCCAATCACTCTGATCTAGAGATGCGGGATGTGAGGATGATCCGGTGGCTCCTTGCGGTGGTGGATCAGTAGCTCTGGGTGGCGAGGAGTCAATGCCCATGCCTAATGGGTCATCACCCCAAGCAGGGGGTGGTGGTGGTACTGATGTCTCTGGTGCAGGTGCGGCATGAGACACACAACTTGGTGACAACTTCCAGTTCTCAAGGTTTTGCATTGAAGTCCGTCTAGGGTTAGGCAATGGTAATGCTAGAAGTCCAGGCTGCAAGATTAAACAATAGGTGTTGCCATCTCGTATAATCATCTACATTGCGATGCAAGACTCAATGTCTATCCTTGCATTGCCTCTAGCAACCTCAATACCGTAGGGCTCAATTCCCAATAATAGTGCTATAGGAGTAAGAAACCCTCATATCACTATCGATCCTCTCTTGACTCTAGATACCTTATCAAGATGTCTCATGAAAAAGAAAGCTACATCTATTATATAACCATGTAGCATACTCCAAAGAAAATATAACTCAGCATGACGAACCATACCGTCGCTATCTCCTCGCCCGAATAGGGTGTCTGTAAGGACGCAGTGGGCATATCTAATGCATGGGTTCGAGATACTTGAGGCTCGTGCCGCTGATGGTGAAAATTGAGTCTCTGACGAGTTTTGACCCCAAAAAATATGCTCAATGAATCCAATGGGCGGCTCAGTGCATCCTCTCTGTGGAAGATGGAATATACGTCGAATTTCCTTGAATGAGAGCTTCCTATCTTCATTTGTCATTCTGAAACTAATTTCTCCTGCAGCTGTATGATCCATATACTCATCCCAACTCACTTCCAGACTACTAAGAAATTCTAAAAGAATAGGCAGGTATGTTTGAGGTTTCATGTAAAAAAATTGCCTCAAACCCATCTTGTCAAACATCTAATAAACATCATCCTTCAATCCTAATAGTTCCAAAGCTCTTGTGTCAGTGTATTTCATTTTCACAACTCGTCGAGTAAGCAGTTGGTTGTATCATTGTTCTTGGGTTTCATCTCTAAAAACAATACTGAATGGATTCGGTGGTGGCACTGGAGTTTCAGCGGGGGCTTCCCCCTCTTCTTTGATACCATTTTCTTGACCGGTGATGTTATAATGTGCAAGAGAAGCAAGAAATCTATTGAAGAAAATCGGAACAGGAAGTGTTACCAAAAGGGGTGCGTAGGCTGAAAACGGGGCTGGATTCAAGCTTTAGATCTGGACTTTCGGGTTGGGATCGAGCTTCAAATCAACTTGGGGAATGATCCTCTACCTCCCTTGAAGCTTTCTGAAGTTGGAAGCCGTTTGATCGGCTCGGATGAGAGAAAGCAAGAGGAGTGAAAATCACGGCGGAACAGCTACGGAAGAGCTCAATCGAGCTCGAAATTGCCCAAATCTCAGCTAGAAATAGGATGGAAATCGCAAGGAAAGGTCGCAAGAGGGTTAGGGAAGCAAGAACTCGACGAAATCCGACAGGTCGGCATGAAATCATGAAAAAAAAACCTAAGAATAATGCGCTGAACCCTAAATACAGCACGTGAAAACGTCGGGTAAGGAAAATTACGGTACCGTAAAGACTTTATGGTAGTGCCATAAAGACTTTACGGTACTGCCGTAAAATGGCTATAGAATTTCGACAGAAAACAACACCAAATTACGGTACCGTGAAGAGTTTACGGTAGTGCCGTATTTTGCTTGAAAACCTCAAAAACGTTTTGTAAGAAAATGGCTATTTTTACTGTACTGTGAAATTTTCCACGGTAGTGCCGTAAAAACGCTCAAAAACTCTAAACCTTCTATATGAAAACGGACAAAATTACGGTACCATAAAGTTTTCCATGGTAGTGCCGTAATCCACGTTATTTCTCTATAAAGAATTTACACGAATTACGATACCGTACAAATTTTACGGTAGTGCTGTATTTTGTAAAAATTCACTAAAAATCACTAAAAACGTATCAAAAAATGAGAAAAAGAAAAATTAACCCTAAACAAAATAAATTAAGACAAAAACAAACCAAAAACATGGAAAAAAAAGCTTGGGTTGCTTCACAAGAAGCGCTAATTTAATGGTCATTAGCTTGACCTTTCTGCACTTAGATTTGCTCGCGGTTCATCTAGTAGAAAATTCTCTCCTTCTTCAATTTGTTCATCATGATAATAGTGTTTCAATCTCTATCCATTAACCTTGAATATTCCTCTCTCTTCACTCCATATTTCAACAGCTCCATATGGATAGGTCTTCTTAACCTGAAAAGGTCTAGACCATTGATATTTAAGTTTATCGGGAAAGAGCATCAACCTAGAATTAAACAAAAGAACGAAGTCACCTAGTTGGAATTCCTTTCTGAGTATGTGTCTGTCGTGCCACTTCTTAGTCCTCTCCTTATAGATCTTTGCGTTTTCATAGGCAGAGAGTCTAATCTCATCAAGCTCGTTTAGTTGTAACCTTCATTTTTCACCCGCGCTCTTCAAGTCAAAATTCAATGCTCTGATCGCCTAGAATGCCATGTGCTCGAGCTCTACAAGAAGGTGACATGATTTACCATAAATCAATTAAAAAGCAGACATACCTATCAGCGTTTTGAAAGCAGTCTGGTATGCCCAAAGTGCATCATCAAGCCTGAAAGCCCAGTCCTTCCTTGTTCTTGACACTGTCTTTTCCAATATCCCTTTAATTTTTCTATTTGATATCTCCACTTGTCCACTTGTTTGGGGATGGTGAGGTGTTGCAACTCGGTGATTCACCCCATATTTTCTAAGTAAATCTGAAAATATGTGTTCAATGAAGTGGGAGCCTCCATCACTAATTATAACTCGTGGTACTCCAAAGCATGGAAAGATAATCCTTTTAAACAATTTTACCACAACCCAATAATCATTAGTGGGAGAAGCAATGGCTTCTACCCACTTGGAAACATAATCTACCGCCACGAGTATATACTTGTTACCTCCAGATGATGGAAATGGTCACATGAAATCAATACCCTAAACATCAAATATCTCAACCTCACGTATCGTGGACAATGACATCTCATTCCTTCTATTAATGTTCCCCATCCTCTGGCAACTATCACAAGACAGTATAAAATCCCTTGTATCCTTAAATAAAGAGGGTCAATAAAATCCAGATTGTAATACTTTAAAAACAGTCTTCTCAGTGCTAGCATGACCTCCATATGATGATCCATGATACTGTAATAGTATATCTCTAATTTCCTCTTCGGGGATACATCTCCTAAATATGCCATTTGCACATCTCCTAAACACATAAGGCTCGTCCCAAAAATAGTGCTTAACATCAACTAAAAATCTTTTCTTACCTTGATAGCTCAAATCAACACGAAAGATATTAGCAACAAGATAGTTCACTATGTCTGCATACCAAAGAGCCTTAACTTGATCAATCCTCAAAAGTTGTTCCTTAGGAAATGAATCATTGATATCACCTTTATCATCTTCTACAATTATCCTTAAAAGGTAATCCGCAACAATATTCTCAGTTCCTTTCTTGTCCTTGATCGCCAGGTCAAATTCTTATAGGAGAAAAATCCATCTAAGCAGGCACGGTTTACAATCTTTTTTCTGAATCAAATACTTAACCGCTGCATGATCAGTGTATACCACGACTTTTGAATTTATCAAATAAGATCTGAATTTATCAAATGCAAAAACTATAGCTAAAAGTTCCTTCTCAGTGGTGATGTAGTTCCTCTGTGTCTCATCCAAAGCTTTACTAGCATAGTAGATCACATAAGGCTTCTTTTCCTTTGTCTATCCTAGAACTACTTCCACAGCAAAGTCGTTGGCATCACACATGAGCTCAAAAGGTAACTCCCAGTCAGGTGGCTGCATGATAGATGCTGATATCAAGGCTTTCTTCAATTCCTAAAAAGCAAACAAACACTTCTCATCAAAGCAGAATTTAGCATATTTACAAAGTAAATCAGTGAGTGGTTTAGCAAGTTTAGAGAAGTCTCTGATAAAGCGCCTGTAAAATCCTACATGTCCCAAAAAATTTCTAATCTCCTTAATTGTGGTAGGTGCTGCAAGCTTTTCAATCACTTCAATCTTGGCTTTATCCACTTCAATCCCTATTTCTGAAATAAGATGACTCAAAACTATTCCCTATCTAACCATAAAGTGACACTTCTCCCAGTTAAGGACAAGGTTAGTTTCTTCACATCTATGCAAAACTCGAGATAAATTAGCCAAGTAGTCATCAAAGGAAAAACCATAAACAGAAAAATCATCGATGAAAACATCCATAAAATCCTCAATAAAATCAGAAAATATAGCCATCATGCATCTCTGAAAAGTAGCAAGTGCATTAAACAATCCAAATGGCATCCTCCTATAAGCAAATGTATCGTATGGGCATGTAAAGGTGGTCTTATCTTGATCATCAGAATGAATAGGAATTTGAAAAAATCCAGAATAACCATCAAGAAAACAAAAATAAGAATGTTTAGCAAGTCTCTCAACCATCTGATAAAAAAAAGGTAAGGGGAAGTGATCTTTCCTAGTTGCAGTATTTAATTTCCTATAAACAATGCACATGCGCCAACTAGTAACTATTCTAACAGGTATCAATTCATTATCCTTATTTTTCATAAATGTGACACCCCCTTTTTTAGGAACACAATGTACAGGACTTACCCACTTACTATCAGAGATAGGGTAGATAATACCTACATCTAGCAATTTCAACACTTCCTTCTTTACAACTTCCTTCATAGATGGGTTGAGTCTTCTCTGGAAATCCACATGTGGATTGTATTCATCCTCCATATGTATACTATGCATACAAAGAGAAGGATTAATTCCTTTCAAGTCATTAATGGTATACCCAATTACCTTTCTACGAATTCTCAACTCCTTCAAGAGCATATAAGTTTCCCTTTCATCTAATTGAGCATCAACAATCACAGGGTAAGTAGAATTAGGACCAAAAAATTCATATCTAAGGTTATCAAGTAAATTTTTCATTTCAACTTTTGAAATCTTTTCTTTTTCATCATCAAATGTAGCACAATCCAATATATCATGAGTTTCATTGCAAGAATCATCATCATCATCAAAGTCAGAATTATCAATTTTAGCATATGAATTTTCGCAGGAGTTAGAACAAAAATCAGAAGAAGTAGAATCAGGAGAATCAAAAGAATCAAATAAAAAACCAAGATGATAAACCACATCATCAACAGCATGTACACTACAGCAAGAACTAGCATATGCAGGTTTTTTCAATGAATTGTTCAAATCAAACTCAATTTTATTATCACCAATATTCAGAGTGAGTTTACCATTCTTCACATCAATTAATGCTCCTGCAATGGCTAAAAACGATCTACCAGGAATAATAGGAATCTTCGCATCTTCCACCATCTCAAGAACTACAAAATCAATAGGCACAAAATACTTACCAACTTGGATAGGAACATCCTCAAGAATACCTACTGGATACTTTACTGAGTGTTCGGCGAGCTGCAATGATATTGAAGTTGGCTTAGGAGCTCCCATATCCAGTTTCCTACTCACAGATAAAGGCATTAGACTCACACTAGCTCCCAAGTCACGTAAGGCTAGGTCGAAAGTAACACTCCCAATCAAACAAGGGATAGAGAAACTACCTGGTCTCTTCAATTTTGGTGGCAACTTGTTTTGAATAAGAGCACTACATTCCTCAGTTAGTGCCACAATACCATAGTCCTCTATTTTTCTTTTGTTGGATAAAATTTCTTTTAAAAATTTTGCATAAGAAGACATATGAGATAATGCATCAGTAAATGGAATATTAATATACAACTTTTTCAGCACTTCTAAAATTTTCCCAAACTGCCTATCCAACTTAGCATGCACAATCCTCTGGGGACAAGGAATAGGTGGCCTATATGGTGGTGGTGAACTAGGTCTAGGAATCTCAACTTCAAAAGGCAAGTCACCATTTTGTGAAGGCTCACCCCCCTTAGAAGGCAGAGAACTAGGATGGGGTTGCACATGTGCAGGTTGTGATTCTAAAACTGGTTCACTGCTATGTCTAATAGTAGGCTCTTCCACATCATCATCTAATGGTCTCCTTGGATCCTCTAACTATTTTCCACTCCTAGTTGTGATGGCATTACAATGTTCCCTAGGGTTAAGTTCAGGTTTGGCAGGCAATTTCCCTAGGGGTCTATAAGGTATACTAGCTTGTTGTGCTATCTGAGTTTCTAACATCTTACTGTGAGCAACAACACCATCCAACTTATAATTGATTTGCTTAATGCTCTCTGAAAGCTCATCATTTTTGCTCATCTGAGTACTCATGAACTTCTCAAACATATCCTCTAAACTAGATTTTTGGGGTTGACTTTGATTTGTATGTCTCTGATTATACCCCCCCCCCCCCCCTATTCTCATTTTGTCCACTAGCATAATTGTTACTTTTCCAAGACAGGTTAGGATGGTTCCTCCAACCATGAGTTAGGCCCGGGGTCACACCCGTTTGCCAGAACTCATGAGGGTTGTTCAGCCCAGCGCATGCATGGTTGACCATTAGGTCGACTCAAGTCAGTTAGGACTTGGTGCATGCAAGGGCAGTGGATAAGACTAGGTCTGATGAGTGGATCCCTAGTAATGGACCGTTGTAAGGTAGTAAGGCACATAAGAAAATTAAAATTGATGCCAATGGGTTTTCAAAAATTTTTATTTTCTTATTTGGATCACATGTTGGTTGGATGCCATGATGCTTGTCTATTTAATCTTATGTGGGCTGCCCATTTTAATGTGTGCTGTGCTGGGGCCTGCGTGCCTGGAATTAAATTGTAAATTAATTTTATTGTGATCTGCATATCACATGTTATTTAATTTATAATGTGTAATTGACCTACGAGTCAATCTTGTCTAGATAGATTAAATTGTATTTTAATCAGACAAGAGCACAGAGCACACTTGGCAGAGGCGCATGCAGCAGTGGCTTGACCAGGTGGGAGGTCCAGAGTTTGACTCTGGGACAGGCGCATTTACCTGGTGGGTGCACCAGAGCTGCAGTGGGCGCTTGGGCCCTGGTTTGGGGGCCAGATGAGATGCAAAATACCCATGGAGAGCTCAAGTGAAGACTTAAGTTAAATTAAGGTCTTACCTAGGCTTATGGGCTTTTACCACATAAGATCAGCATGCTTTCTATTTATCGTTTATATAATTAGAACTGCATGATTTACTCTTCTGCTATCGCCATAGGTTATGCATGATAGTTAAGAAGATAAAAGACCATTAAAATCCAACGCTATAATATCAAGCACGTAAGCCTTCTGACGCGAAACCTCACT
>JANTFE010020858.1:3139-24252 GCA_027562315.1 Costus pulverulentus
GATCATATGTTCTTGCGAAAGATCATTTGAAACCCTAAATTCCGCTATGAAAGTTTTATGCGCCACCTGATTAGGGTTTCGCTCCCCCTTGAAGGGGACTCTTCAATTAGTTTGGCTTGGCGGAGGGGTTGTAGCTTCTAGCTTGAAACCCTGCTGATTGTCTGTAGTTTCCTTGTGGAAGCTGTCTGAAATTTCCTTGTGGTGGTTAGGCTTGAGGTGGTGGTGCTTGCCCTAGTTGCACTGGTTGTGTCGTTCTGTATGAGAAGTTTGGGTGGTTGTGTCATCCTGGATTGTAAGTGTTAGAATATGGATTATTGATAGAGTTAAAATTTCCAATAGCATTTATATGTTTAGGATGACTTGGAATTAGTTGACCATCTCTCATCTAGCATTCAGTACTTATATGACCTGCAACCCCACACACCTCATAAAATATAGGATTAGCATCTAAAGAGTTCACAGACCAAGAATCGATTTTCTTTGTTAGACTATCCACCTTTATAGTAAGAGTAGTCAGAGAGTCAAGCTCAAATTTACTTGTCTTCCTAGAAGATGTAGTCCAGGAGGTTCATAGCATCCTCGACTCCTCTACCCATCAAGGTTCCTCCAGCTGCGGCGTCGATTGTTAGCCTTGTGTTGTAGTCCAGCCGATTGTAAAATGTGTGGACCAAAACCCAAGTCTCTATCCCATGGTGTAGGCACATCCTTTACAGCTCTTTGAATCTTTCCCAAGCCTCATATAATGACTCTCCATCCTTTTGCATGAAACTAGTTATCTGATTCCTTAGTTGAATGGTCTTGGATGGAGGGAAGTACTTTGAAAGGAAAGCTTGTGAAAGTTCTGCCCAGGTCCTTATTGAAGCTGAGGGTATCGTATGAAGCCATGCTCTTGCTCTGTCCCTTAAAGAGAAGGGAAATAGTCTCAACCTGATAGCATCAGCAGAAACGCCGTTAATTTTCAGTGTATCACAGTATTCCAAAAATATAGCAAGATGCATGTTGGGGTCCTCTAGAGGAGAGCCACCAAATTGATGTTGTTGAACCATAAATAAAAGAGTAGGTTTAATCTCAAAATTATTAGCCTCTATAGTAGGCCTGGCAATTCCTGATTGCAATTCATGAACATATGGAGTAGTGTAATCTCGCAGTGTTCTGTTGTTGTTGTTGTTCCTCGCTGGTTGAAGAGTTTGATTATTGTTCACATCTAATGGTATTTGCTCCATCTGGCTTTTGTCTTTCTTTTGCTGAACTTGTTTAAGTTTTCTTCTGTTTTTGAATGTTCTTTCTATCTCCGGGTCGATTTCAAAGAGTTTTCCTGCCCTGGAACTTCTTTGCATAAAAGATATCAGACACAGTTAAAAAGTCACGAGGCAAGAAACAAGTTGAGAGTGATGAAAAGTAGCTATGAGTAAGAAAAATTAACTAAGCCTAGTCTACCAATCCTCAAAAATATACTAATATTAACCATTGTTCCCCAACAACGGCGCCAAAAGCTTGACACATCCCGCAAGCACACAGTTATATCGAAGTAATACAAAAGGTTGTCAAACCCACAGGGAACAAGGTTAAGTACCAAAAGATCTAAGTCTCAATAGCTGAGCAAATCAAAACAGGGTTTTTGTAAATTTCAGTCGGAAACGAGGAATCAAAGCAACAACGGAAGAGAGTATATATGAGAGAGATCAGGGCTTTGGTATCAACCACGTTGACGATCTTAATTGCATTTAAAAAGATTAATTACATGGATTCATGGTTTTTTGCATAAGGAACCTATCCCAGGGGTACCAAATGCCCCCTCTCGGTAGTACACCTTGGTGTTTGTCTAGAACGGTCTCCTACTCTCACGGTGAATCGCTCAAAACAAACCCTCTACATTCTGTGGAAGATTATAAAACCCTCGAGTGAAAACCAAGCACTCTCGTGTCATGGATTCACAAGTTTTACGAAGGGATTCCACCGTCACGATCCTTGTCTTGGTATGAATCGTGCCGGCTAAAGCATGACAATACGTGGCCAAGGTAGAATCATGAAATTCGTATAGCAAAGTAAAATATGCTCACACAAGAATCTAGATAACAATTTAAAAACATGAACTGCAATTAATAATCGTCAGTGGGCTTCAACCAAGCCCTGAAAAGAGTTTTACGCTATAATATTCATGGAATCGCTCAAAAATCTCTCTGTAAAGATGGGAAAACTACAAGAAAACATTTCTGAGAGGGAAGAGATGATAAAATGAAGCCAAACTCCAAGAATCGTGATGCTCCGACGATCCGAACTCGCAAAATCGCCTCTCGAATGCCTCATCGCCGTCCTCCTTCGCCCTAGCCACTCGTGCTCGATTTTCTCAATGATTAGGAAATCTCGGAGAGTGCTTTTATATTCTCTGGATTCCCCTTTTAATTAGCTTTCCAAAATGTGCTCTCTTTCCAAATTTGGACATCTCAAGGGTTACAAATCGAGAGAAAACCGAGAAGGGGTCGAACGCTTCGTCGCTCCAGTCGTGATCACGGGTGAACCCCACCGGATTCACCTGGCTGTGAAGTCTTCGAGTTAACTTTGCTGAGGAAGATTCACTGGTGAACCCCACCGGGTTCACCAGGTCGTGAAGCTTACTGCGGTATTTTGCATACTTTCTTTCAGGGAGAATCACGGGTGAACCCCGCTGGGTTCACTAGGTGGTGAAGTCTTCTGTCAGTTTCAGTTGTCGCCAAAAAGCACCGGTGAACCCCGCCGAGTTCTTCACCTGGCCGTATTTCTCCATCTGAGCTCTGTTTGACTGCAAATTTAATGGGTAGCTCCGTCTTCACATGAACAATTCCCCCATGGTCTTACAATCTTCAAAAACACTCCAAAATTGGGCTATTTTACCTAAAGTTTCACAAAAATAGAAAATAATGAAAACTCTGAAGCTTTTAAGTAAATGCGCAAAAATGGGGCGTGAAAATATTAAAATAAACCTGAATTTAGTATGGAATAACACTAAAAATCACTATTAAAATAGAGGGATCAGGCATCAATTTATCAATCACCTCTATCTTGTCTTTGTCTACCTCTATTCCTCTTTCTGAAACCAAGTGTCCTAAAACTATTCCCTGCTTTACCATAAAATGACATTTTTCAAAATTTAGCACTAGGTTAGCTTCTTCACATCCTTACAAAACCTTAGATAAGTTAGCTAAGCAATTGTCAAAACAAGAACCATAAACTGAGAAATCATCCATAAAAACATCTATGATATTTTCAATGACATCAGAAAAAATTGTCATCATTCATCTCTGAAAAGTTGCAGGTGCATTACATAAACCAAAAGGTATCCTTCTATAAGCAAAAGTATTATATAGACATATAAAATTAGTCTTATCATGGATGGAAATTTAGTGAAAACCATAATACCCATCTAATAAACAAAAGTGAGAGTGATTAGCTAGTCTTTCAATCATTTGATCAATAAAAAATAGTGGAAAATGATCTTTCCTAGTGGCAGCATTTAATTTCCTATAATCAATACACATGCGCCAACTAGTCACAGTCCAAACAGGAATTAAATTATCATCTTTGCCTTTCATAATAGTCACACTCCCTTTCTTAGGAACACAGTGGACAGGGTTTACCCATTTACTATCAGAGATGGGATAAATAATACCTGCATCAAGCAATTTCAACACCTCCTTTTTCATAACTTCTTTCATAGAGAGGTTAAGACGTCTCTAAAAATATACATGAGGTTTGTGATCTTCCTTCATAAGTATCCTGTGCATGTAAAAAGAGGGGTTAATTTCTTTTAAATCATTGATCGAATACCCAATTACCGTCCCATGAATTCTCAACTCTTTCAAAAGCAAATCAGTTTTCTCCTTATTAAGTTGTGCATCAACAATAACAGGGTAAGTAGAATTAGGTCCAAGAAATTTATATCTAAGATTATCTGGCAGAGTTTATAATTTAGCTTTTGGAGTTTCCTCTGCTTGGCAATCTTTATCATCAGCATGTGCAACACAATCCATAAGAGTATAACTTTCAAAATCAGAATATTCAACAAACAATTTATGCACATCAGTCACAATATCATTCATAGTATTAACACTACAGCAAGACCCAATATATGATGGTTTTTTCATATTTTCTGCTAAATCAAACTCAATAATATTTTTCTCAATATTTAGAGTGAGTTTACCATTCTTCACATCAATAATTGCACCTACTATAGCTAAGAATGGTCTTCCAAGAATAAAAAGAATTTTGGAATCCTCTTCCATCTCCAATACCACAAAGTCTGCTGGAATAAAAAACTTGCCTACTTGAATTGGAACATCCTTTAAAATTCCAATAGGATACTTAACTGATCGATCAGCGAGCTATAAAGAAATAGAAGTCGGCTTTGGCTCTCCCATGTTAAGTTTCCTGCAAACAGATAAAGGCATTAGACTCACGCTAGCTCTAAGATCACATAAGGCTCGGTCAAAAGTCATCTCTCCAATTATGCAAAGTATAGAGAAGCTACCTATATCCTTTAATTTTAGTGGCAATTTATTTTAGATAATGGCACTACACTCCTCAGTTAATGCCACAGTGTCATAGTCCTCTATTTTTCTCTTGTTTGATAGATTTTTTTTCAAAAATTTTGCATAAGTATGCATTTGAGATAAAGCATTAGTGAAAGGAATATTTATGTAAAGCTTTTTCAAAATATCAAAAAAAATTCCAAATCATTTATCTAATTTTGCCTAGACAAGTCTCTCAGGAAAGGGTATAGGAGACCTATATGGAGCAGGTGAACTAGAGCTAGGAGCAACAGGTTGGCACAGCTCATCACAACCCTATGATGGTTCGTCACACCCATGTGATGGCAAGCTACGTAGGGGTTGTACAAGGGCCGATGGTGTCTCTAAGGCTGGCTCACTGCTAGGTTCAATGTCAAGCTCTTCATCATAACCATCCTCAGGTCTACCCCTTTGTTCATCTAGCTGTTTTCCACTTCGGATAGCTATAGCATTACAATGCTCTCTAGGATTAAGTTCAGGTTTGGCAAGCAATTTCCATGGGGCTCTATAAGATGTGCTAGCTTGCTCTGCTATTTGAGTTTCTAGAATCCTATTATATGCAGATAGTGATTCTACTTTATAAGAGAGCTGATTAATAGTATCCCTTTGCTATTTAATCACCCCTCTAAGATTTTCAAATTCCTTGATCTGATTTGACATGAATTTTTCTAGCATGGATTCTAAACTAAATTTTTCAGGTTGATTTTGGTTAGGCTGCATCTGTTGATACCCTATGTTCTCTACCTGTCCCCCTGTATTATCTTTTCATGACAAATTTGGATGATTCCTCCACCTAGGGTTATATGTACTAGAGTAAGGGTCAATATTCCTACTTTGATTGTATCCCCCTATAGCATTAGCTTGTTCAACACCTTGTTCAGCAATTACTTTGCATTCCTCGTAACAATGCCCTTGATTATCACAAATATCGCAAATAATAAATGATGAAGCCATAACAGTTTGCATATGAAAAGAATCCAATTTATTTGGTAGAGAGTATACCTTTTCAGCGGGAGCACGTCGTGCATCATTTTCATTCTTACCGTGTGGACGATATATCACTCCTTGTTCAGTGGTCCACTGATTGTGATTCAAAGACATCTCCTCAAAGAGAGTGTAAGCATCATCGATTCTCTTATTCATAAGAGCTCCACCTGTAGTAGCATCAACAATGAGGCGAGTTCAATAAAGAAGTCCATTATAAAAAGTATGAATTAAAACTCATTTTTCTAGGCAAACTGTGAATACGATTTCTGCATAGTAGTCACCGGCATTTGCGAAGGTCAATGTAACAGCATCTAGTTTTTCCTTGATTTTTGTCGATTTTGACCTCCTTTCTTCCTGAAATTTTTTGTGCGTGTTCTACTCCTTCATGCGCGCCTTTCCTAAAAATTTTGCCATCGAAGATGGTCTCTATGCCTCTAGGAGAGAAATAGAACCCTAGTACCACCGCTGTTGATTTCTTCCCTCCATTCGTTGATGAAAACTCGCGATACTTTGGCTGAATCTTCTACTTAATTTATAGAACAACTCTGTGTTTTTAGATTTCCTGATTACGCTTTGGATTTTTCTAATTTGGAGTAAAAAAAATCTAGTTTTTAGGGTGGCGGAAGACTCGGGTGCGCGCGGCTATTTTCCCCCAAATTCGTAATCACACCCCTGTGACGGCTGTAGTTCAGTTCATCACAGGGGTGTGATGGCCAATTTTTTTTAATTTGCTCTCTAAGCTCCAAATTTCATCCTGATTCCACTTCTGACTTTTAAATTCTTTGAAACCTTCAAAATTAAGCACTTTTTACCTAAAAACATTGAAAAACAAAAGAGTAATAAAATCTAAAATAATTGACTGAATTTAAATTAAAAACAAGCAAAATAAGGAGTAAGATGACTTAAAAAGGATAATTTAAGTATATAAATCACTATATCTTTTTGAATCATTATCGGCACAATGTCTAAACAAATATGGGTCATCCTAGTAGTAATTCTTCACATCAGAGAGAAATTCCTTCTTTTGCTGAAAAGACAATTTGGGAGAAAAGATATCAGCTACAAGAAAATCGACAAAGTCAGCATAGTGCTTCTTGTGCTGCTATCCTCATCAAGTGTTCTTCCAGAAATGCATCATTTATCTTAGGGTCCTCCTCAATTTCAGAAGTCTTCTTGCTCACAAGATGAGACAAATGATTGGCAACGAGATTCTCGGCACCCTTTTTATATTAGATTCAATGTTGAATTCCGTTAACAGTAGAATCCAATGGATCACTTAGGGCTTTGCATAGTTCTTTCTCATCAAGTACTTGATCGTTGCATGATCTATGAAAACAATAATCTTTGAGTCAATAAAGTAAGAGCGAAATTTATCAAATGCAAAAACAATGGCAAGTAATTCTTTTTCAGTTGTCGTGTAGTTGATTTGGGCATCATCCAGAGCCCGACTAGTGTAATGGTTTGTGTGTAGCTTGTTATTCTTTCTTTGGCCCAAGACTGCGTCCATGGAAAAATCGCTCACATTGCATATCAGTTCAAATGGTAAGCTCTGGTATGAAGGTTGCATGATCGGCGCCGAAGTCAAAGCCTTCTTCATAGTTTCAAATGCTTCCGAGCAATTCTGATCAAATACAAATTTAGCGTATTTAGCAAGTAGGTTAGTGAGAGGTCATGCAATCTTGGAAAAATATTTAATAAAGTGTCCATAAAATTTGGCATGTCCTAGGAAACTCCCGATTCCTATGACTGAAGTTGGTGGATCCATCTTCTCGATCACTTGAACCTTCGCTCGATCCACTTCAATCCCTTGGTTCGAAATAAGGTGCCCCAAGACTATTCCTTCTCTCACCATGAAATGACACTTTTGCTAGTTTAGCACCAGATTCACTTCCTTTTAACGCTACAAAACTTTAGAGAGATTAACTAAGCAAGCTTCTGTTGTTGTCCGCAAGTGCACGGATACTTCGAAGTAATAAAAGATATCGAACCACAGAGACCTATGTGTTAAGTACCAAATAGTTGTTTTCTCACTAGCTAAGCAAATCGAATATGATGCAAGTAAACGATAGGAAAGTGCATGAAATATCTAAGCAAGAAACTGGGACTAGTGTTTCATCCGCCTTAATTTCTATGACTAGATATGAATAGATGTTCGTCAATCAAATTTCAATATGATAAAGACATAATTTACTTCATAAAGAAATCATCTCGCTCTTGCACAGACAATTTACAAAGAACTAATCCTCACTCTCATGCAGAATTTATTCAATGTTAAATAAAAGTAAATCATTAACAAAGAATTCAAGGATCACTCTCGTGCATCTGAATTCTAAGTCAATCATCTCAAGTGGAAACTCAAGGATCACTTTCGTGCATCCGAATCTCAACACATGTTCAACTTATGGTTCTCCAACGATCCGATACTTGATCTCTCACAGTATCATCACGTTTATCTCATTAACTCAATACTAAATTCAAATTATTAACATGGCATTGTACTTCTAAAATTGATAAATAAGAACAAACCTAATTTCTTGCGATGAGTTCCTAACATTCAATTTTAGGGTTTCAAGTTCTTCAGCAAATCACCTCTCGGTCCATATCGTGAAAACTCTAAAACTTGCTAACAATATGAATCTTCGGAGAATTAAAGGCGTTCATCACATAAGTAAAATTATCATAGTAAAGTTATCATGATGAAATACAAATCATCTAGTCATAAAAACTAAAGAGGATTACACCCCATGTCTCATAAAGTGTCTAAGCTAGCATGGTAGAGCAATTACAATAAATCATAGTTTAGAATGATCAGAAATCAAAGAGAAAGGGTAGAAGTTACAAAACAGGGCTGTAATGAAAATTATAGCCCGTAATTTTGTGAGTGAATAGTGTCGACGCCTGCTCTTTCGTTGATTTCTCCTCTGATTGATCTCCTTTCACTCTGAAACTTCTGGGGTATCCTTTCCTCCTCTAGATGAAGCTTCCTTATGAAAATCGTGGCCTGAGGTGGCCTGTACGCCTCTCAGAATGAGGCCGAACCCTAGGGATGCCTCGTTTGATTTCTCTCTGGATATTGGCCTGTAGCTTCTTTTGGATCTCAATTTGGTGCCCTAAATCTCAAGAAATCTTCTTTTTAAGTTTCCAGCAGAAAAATCGGGAAACTGAGCCCAAAATTATGGTACCATGAAATATATTACGGCAGTGCCGTAATTTCTTCTGTATATATCTGGGTGGGAATTATGGTAGTGTAATATTTATTACGGCACTACCGTAATTTTGCTTCTGTGCTTTCTGGGGCAGAAATTACGGTACTATAATATTTATTACACTCGGGGGGTGTAATTTTTCAAATTTGCTCCGATTTGCATGAAAATTGATAGACGGCTTTGTCTCGACGTTTGGAATCCATTGGTGTGTTCAAATCTTTCAAAATCCATCAAAATATGGCACTTTTTACCTAAAAATCATCAAAAATAAGAAATGGTGTAGATTCCACAAAATTTGACAAATAAGGTTTAAAAACAAGCAAAAGAGCATAAATATGACACAAAATATACTATGAATTTTGGTGTCATCAAATACATAAGGCTCAAACTTTGCTTGTCCTCAAACAAATAAATAGAATAAAGAACAATGCTAAGTATGGAAAATATGCTCTTTTATGAAAAATAAATTTCTAAAATATAATCACTCATGAAATATTCCACCAACTTTTTGCACAAAATTTCATATAAATACACTGTCCTCTGAAATCAATCTTTAAGATTCACAACTTTGATCAAATAAAACTTCACCACTCGCGTAATAAACAAAATCTCAGTCTCATGATTTCACCTTTGTTTCAGTTTAAATTTATCATACTTTTCTTTACAGGAATAGGATATTCAAAATCTTTTTTTTTTTATGGTATGTACCTACATAGATACATACTTTTTATTTGGACTTCAACTCTTATCTTTAATACCACTGTAAATTTTACACAGTGTCAAATAGAGGAGTCATTTTCTTTTTCTCTCTCTCTCTCTCTCTCTTTTTTTACAGACTTGAACCCATATCTTTGGTACCACTATCAATTTTACACAGTGCCAAGTAGGGAAGTCTCTCTCTCTTTTTGGATCTTCGATTATTTCTTCCCAACAAATAGTAAAATAGACTAAACATCAACTAAGTTCATCAATTGACATCAATTCAAAAATTACACTCATATGCTAATTTTATTCAAGAAAGATGTTTCACTCTTAGATTGCATTCATCAAACAATACATCTACCCAAAACCTTATACATCAATCGATGAAGGATTTCAACAAGTAGACATATATTGAAGAAATAAATTCAGCATAACAGGTATATTTCCATTTATAAACATTGACATGCATCATCATAGAAAAATTCACCCATCTCTCATCACATGGATTCAAGTCATAAAAAATGTCACTATCAATGCAAAAGGTGTGAATCATTAAACTCATACAATCATACTCAAAAGTGTAAAATGATATATTCAAGCAATGACATCAAAAATAAATTTCAGTAAGTGATACAATCATAGCAAATAGCAACACCATACAATCATATCGAATAAGATCACTAGAAAGTGCAAACAATACTCACAAAACTATATAGCAAGCTCAATCATCGTCAGGCCAGATGCAGCTGAGTCCAAAGATGTGCCTTGTAAAAAAATTTTTGCACAATTTAGAATACATAAGGCTCAGTCCAAAAATAGAAATAGAAATCAGAGATATCGTCGGTGGTCCAAGAGGGTGCCAGTGGAAACAACTGATGCAGGCTAGAAGTAGAGGTGGAACAAATGCTAGCTGAAGAGCTGCTAGCAATGAAGATGATGGTGCCGACAATAGAGTAATGATGAGCGGTCTTCAATAGCCTGCTGAAGACTACAGTCGTGGTGGCGAAGTCGTCGGCTGGTGGGCAGTGAGAGATGATGTCATGGTGCTCGGCAAATTTTTCTAGTGGACGGCGATGTAGTAGTTTGCCGGCTAGGAGATCTGAAGATGATGAGCGCTGAAGAATAAGATAGGATTAGTCGGGCTGGTAATCTAAGGCGCTGCGGATCTAGAGAAGAAGCTGCAGGCTGCTGGTAATGTAAAGACTGGAACAGTGGCTGAGGGCAGCTGGAAGTAGAAAGCAGGGTTTTTTTTTTAACATTACGGTACCGTAAAAATAATTACGATAGTGCCATAATATACACAAAACTTCTCGGGTCAGAAATTTAATGGAATTACGGCACCATAAAAATCACTACGACACTGCCGTATTTTGCACAAAAATCTCAAAACTCTCGGTTCAAAAATCACTAAAAATACGGCACGCGAAAATTATTACGGCCCTGCCATAAAAGTCAAAGAACTTTCGGGTCAAAAATTAGCCAAAATTACAGTACCGTGAAAAAGATTACGATACAGTCGTATTTTTCACAAAACTTCAAAAAAGTCTCGGGTAAGAAATCGGCCGAAATTATGGCACCGTGGAAAACATTACGGCAGTGCCGTATTTTGCACAAAGTTTGATTTTCCCTGCAAAAAGAGAAGAAAAATTACTTCTAAAAATAAACTAAAATAAAAGAAACTAAGCAAAATAAGAGTGCTTAGGTTGCCTCCCAAGAAGCGCTAATTTTTAGGTCTATAGCTTGACCAAAACTCAGATATCATGGTGAAGCAGGTGGATTAGTACCATAGTAAATAGCATATAATTTTCTACATTTCCGTTATCCAAAAAGCTTAGCCACTAATCCAAAAATCCAAAAGTTCATATAAATCAAGATCGACATGGCTTTTTCAAATATGCAGAAATTAAAATCAAAATTTTCAATTCCACTCAAAGGATACTCAATAATCTTCCTATATTTATCAAAAAGCAAAATCATTAATCCTTTCTTCAAATTTATATCTTCAATTACAATAGGACTTTGATCAAAAGATTCATGTATTGGATCATCAAAATACTCTTTCTGTCTCACATTAGATTCCTCAATAAAACATAATTTTTCAAATAAATCAGAAGGTTGATCAGTAGATATAGGCAAAACTTCATACTGAGATTCATCAATTTTTGTAATATTTAAATCATTTTCTAGTTCCTCATGTTCATCATCAAATAATTTATCAATTTCAAAGTTATCAACAAAATCAGAGTGAGACTTTTCAAAATCAATTCCTCATGTCTTTCCACAAATAATTCATCATCAAAAGAATCAAAAGAATCAGTCTCAAAATTACAAGAATCAGATTTAACCATAAATAATATATCATCAAAAGAATCAATTTCATCATTATCACTAGAATCAAGAGGGGATTTTTCAAAATCAATTTCCTCAAACTTTTCCACAAATAAATTATCAAATGAATCAATTTTACATTCATCAAAATCAGAGTGAGATTCATTAATGTTCACAAAAGAATCAATTTCAAAACAATCAAAATCAGAGCGGGAATTTTCTAAATCTTCTCAGTTTCCAAATCAAACTCAAATAAACATGCTTGTTGTGCTAATTGGGTTTCTAAAATTTTATTGTGTGCAACAACACCGACACGTCCTGCAAGTGCACGGTTATGTCGAAGCAATATAAAAGATATCGAATCTCATAGGGAACAAGGTTGAGTACTAGAAAATCCAAGTTTCAATAGCTAGGCGAACAAAAACGTGGTTTTGAGTACTTAAATCGAAAAGAAGAAATCGAAGATACGCCGGTAGAGAATAAATATGAGAGAGATGTCAGAGCTATGGTTTCCACCACACTGACAATTGTAATCACGCTCAAAAATATTGGTTACCTGGATTTATGATTTTGCACAAGGAATCTATCCCTAGGGTACAAGGTGCCCTCTCTCGAGTGAACCCCCCCAGTGTTTGTCTAAGACGATCTCCTACACTCACGGTGGATCATTTTAGACAAACCCAATGAGTTCTATGGAAGATTATGAAACCCTTGAGTGATAACCAAGCACTCTCGTGTCGAGGTCTCGCAAGTTTTACTAAGAAGATCCGCCCTTACGATCCTCCTCTCGGTATGAATCGTAATGACTGAAACATGAAAATACTTGGCCAAGGTAAAATCATGAGATTTGCACATCAAAGTAAAATATGCTCACAATATAATCCAAATAACTGAATTAGAACAAGAATTGCAATTAAGAATCGTCAACGGGCTCGACCAAGCCCCGAAAAAGGGTTTACGCTACAATCCTCATTGAAACGCTCAAAATCTCTCTTTAAAGGGAAAGAAAACTACAAGGAAGTGTGTTTGAGAGGGAGGAGACGATGGACTGAAAGTAATCTGCAGAAATCGTGATGATCTGATGTCTCAAACTCCGAAAATCCACTCAGAAACTCCTCGTCGCCGTGTTCTTCCGCCCTAGCCGCTTCGTCGCCTGATTGCTCAATGATTAGGGCATGAAATTAGGGCTTTTATATTCCACACGTTCTCCTTCTAAATAGCTTTCCAAAGAATCCTTCCTTGCCAAATTTGGACGTCAAACGGGATGGAAATCAGAGAAAATCCTATTAGTAGTCGGACTCGCGTTCGCCTTGGTCGGAATCACGGGTGAACCCTGCCGGGTTCGCCTGTGATGTGTTCTGGCCAATTCGAGTGCTATGCAACAAAGTCCTCTGTGAAGAAATCTTGCATCTGGCAAAAGTGCCGGTGAACCCCGTGGGGTTCTTGGCTGTATTTTTCAGGTTAACTCTGATTGATCCCAAATTTGATAGATAGCTTCGTTTTCACGTAAGAAATCACCCTATGGCCTTAGAATCTTCAAAAGACATCAAAATTTGGTGATTTTACCTAAAATTCCAAAAAAGCAAGAAAAAGTGAAGATTCTGAAGCTTTTAAGCAAATAAGTCTTAAAAGAGTGTGAAAATATCAAAATAAGCCTAGATTTATTATGAAATATTAAGGAAAATTACTACTAAAATGCAAAGCATCAAAACACTCTGGACTTAAATCTTTGCTTGTTCTCAAGCAATTAAATAAGATGAACACAAGATGGGTACAAGAGCAATCTTTTGTGCCGAGGTATACATCCAAGTTAGAAAAACATTTGATAGCAATCCAAGATCTAATCAGGAGAAATCAAGTAAATGGTTGTTTCAAGTATTCAGCAGATTGATCCCACAATAACTAGATGCCAAACAACTTAGCCAGTAGCAAACGTAGGATTCAATTAAGTCTACACAACACTCATGCAATTCCAATTTTTCCAAGTCAAATCGTCGGGGTTAACTCAAATGCTTCATTCGAGGTATGCTACACTGATTATTGCATTGGATTTTTACTCATATGCTTCGGTACCACTGCCGATTTTTCGTAGTGCCAAGTATAAGAGTTTCTTTATAGAATTCGACTCACATCTCTTAGATTTCAACTCATGTCCTTCGGTACCACTGCCAATTTTTCGCAGTGCCAAGTAGAGGAATCTAAGGGTGAGTTTTCTCTCTCTCTCTTTTTTTCACTATGCTGAGCAGTTGATAACATATCTTTTTAACAAATGCAGTGTCCCCCCAACAACAGAAAGGAATTCAAAGAATAACTAAGTGAATATGTATCTCAATACGATTCTCATGTAAGTTGCAAGCTTGAGTTGATTAAACAGTCATAGGAATGTTTGACCCACTAATGAACAACCTAAAGTCAATCCAAATTACAAGATTTCAAAATCATAGAATATATGGACATGAGCAAAAAGTATTTCTAACAAGGGGGTATTATTATCAATCTTTGATTATTCCTAACCAATCATGAATTCAACTTTTAAAAATTTTGAAATGGCTATCATAGGACAAGACTACTATACTCCTATCTTGATAGATGAACAAATCTGTGAATCATAAACATCATAACAATGTGGTATGTAGTACATGCAAACTCATGGAAAAATTCATACGTCATAGGGATTATAGTAGTGTACTAACATAAGCAATAAAGTAATGTCATACAGAACTGTCACATAGAAGGGCCTGAAGATGTGGATTAGGCCCATGAATAAAATGGCATATCAGATACAATGCCACATATCATACCATCCGCACAGCAAAGTATCATGTCTAAACGCAGCAAGTCAAGCGAGCAAAGTCAAACGACCACATGAAGACAAAAAGAAGAAACCAGAGTAGATATAGTTCACCCACTCTAAAAGTTTGCATAGTCCTCTATGCAATGCTATGGATGTGAGAGGAGCGAGTGTTGATGCTGATGTTCGGGGAAGCTACCTCCGTTTGCGCGAGCGAGAGCCAGAACCCCGTGAACTCTTGCTCTTCCCGCGTGCGCTATAGTCAGGCTCGGCCTCCTCATCGGAAGAGATGTCCATGCGTGCCATGTTCTCTTCATTGATGAAGGTGAGCCTCTCATCCATCGCGGATAGGTTTCCCCATACCGAGCCCATCATCTAGTACTGTCACTACATGTGCGCCTCCATAGACTCCTAGCGAGAAGAGTGATCCTGCTGAATATAAGTGAGAGTGGTGTCCATATGATCTATCACTTCCCGTTGATGGAGCTACTCCTCCATAATTTCCTGTAATATAGCCATCATAGAGTCAGAGGAAGAAGTGCCACCAAACGAGAATGCTCCGGGTGCAGGTGGTGCGGTGTCAACAGGGTCAGGCTGTGGATCATCAACAGGCTGGATACGCCAGTTCCCTCTCACTCTCACGGTGGTGCATTCTGGGTTTGGTAATGGAAGGCATAATGGACTCCCTTTGAATGTCATGCAATAGGAGTCGCCCTTGTGGATAATCAACTTTATAGTGATGCAAGACTCAATCTCGAGCCTGTTGTTGCCAGTAGCTTCTAATGTACCATATGGGATGACGCCCAAAGAGACTGCCAAGGGAGTGATAAGGCCACCAATCACAATCGCCCCTTTCAATGAGCGGGCGACGCGGCTGAACTGCTTAGCAAGATAATACCCAAAATCCACCTGGAAGCTATGAAGCATGCACCAGAGATAAAACAATTCGGTTTGTCATACCATATTGTCGCTCTCACTGCGGCCAAATATGCTATGAGCTAACACGCGGTGAACATACTTGATGACTGGGTTGCAGAGGCTGGAGGCATGGGCCACGCGAGCGGAGTAAATATGCTCGTTAGTTATTGCGCCCTAGAAGCCCTGCTCACTATATTCAGTGGGGACCTTGTGGGCACAAGGTTCAGGAAACCCATAAATACTGCATAGTTGAGAAAGAGTGAGAGTGTGCTCAATATTACCCAAGCGGAAGGTTAGGCGGTCGGGATCATCCTCTAGAATCGGATCTGCCTTCACCTCTAAAGAACTCAGAAATTCCAGCATTACACCAACATACATAGGAGAGAATAGTTGCTAAAATTGCTCCCAACCCACAACAGCATACATCAAATCAACATCTTCCCTTAGCCCGAGCAATTGTAATGTTCCTCTATCAAGATACCTCGTGTTGAGCACACGGTGTTGACGCAAAGTTTGATATCGTTCTTCTTGGCTGGCATTGCGAAAGATTATCCCGAACTCATTCGGGGGAGAGACATATGGCTACGTCCGGCTGGCAGGGGTGCGTCCTCACCAAGAGGATGAAGATCCAGGGGTGGATGACTGTGGCTGGTAGAAAGGAGAAGTCGGAGCATACTCCTCGTCGTCTGTCGCTGAGGAGTCAGAGAAGACTTGCGGAGGTGCGGTTCGCTTGGAGGCCATGGCTTTCGTCTTTAGAGCCATAAATGCTAGAGGAGATCAATATCGATAGTGAGCTTGGACGAGAAATCCGATCGAAGAAACACGAGGAAAAGGGGCAGCGACGGATGGTGGAAAGAACTCCAGGAACATGCGATGCTAAAATCGGGGATGAAATAGGGAGAAAACATGTCCAGTTTGCAAGGAAACTCTGATCGACTTAGCAAGGATCGCCTTCATGTGCTGAGAGGAAGAAAGGGTGGCACGATTTGCGGGATTTCGGCAAGATCGGGTGGCGGCAGAAACCCTAGTCGCGCTGCGACCCTCGATCGGGTGAAAACCAATTGGAAATACGGGTGAACCCGCCCGGGTTCACCTGTCCGTGAAGTTTATTGGTGGGAGTTGTTGCTATAGAAACACGGGTGAACCCGCTGGGGTTCACCAGGCCGTAAAGCGTTCTGAGAGGTTTATGTGTATAGAAATACTAGTGAACCCCGTGGGGTTCACCTGCCAGTGAAGCTTGTTGGTCATAACCCTCAGAAGTACTGGTACAGTGGCCTTCACGGGTGAACCCCGTGGGGTTCACCAGGTGGTGAACTACACTATTTTGCCTGAAAAATTCTGGAATAAATACCATGCGCCTCATCTTCGTCCTACAACATAAAGAGACATTAAATTAGTAGAAATCCCCTTTAGAAAAACCTAAAATTAAATGAAAAAGAAATCAGCAGTCTAAAAACACAAAATGTCTAACAACACCGAGAAGCAATGCATGAAAACTAAAAACAATTAAAAACTCGGGTTGCCTCCCAAGAGCGCTAGTTTAAGGTCTATAGCTTGACCATAAGTCATCAGAGTATCAAATTCGTGGGGTCTGAAAGAGCAAGAACTTTCTCTTTTTCGACCCTCTCATCTTCAAAATAGTGCTTGAGACGGTGTTCGTTGACTGTGAAACTCCCCGTTTGTTCTATCCAAATTGTGATGACACCGTATGGTTGAACTTGCTGAACTGTAAAAGGTCCAGACCATCTCGTGCGGAGCTTCCCTGGAAATAGCCGAATTCTTGAATTAAAGAGAAGCACTTTATCCCCTTCACGAAATTCTTTCTTTATTATGTGCTTGTCATGCTAATACTTCGTGCGTGCTTTGTAGATCTTGGCATTCTCATAGGCAAAAAGGCGTATCTCCTCCAACTCATCGAGTTGTAGCTTTCTCTTTTCACTAGCGTTCATGATAGAGTTCGTCAGGGAGAGTTCTAATGGGACCACTTCTTTCTTGAAGGGCTCAACATGTTGTATAGCTTCTTCCACAATGTCCACGCTTCAGCATGTACCTGCAAGAGAGGGTTTTTTCAAGGTGTCAGCCAGATCAAATTGAATTACATTGCCACAAATGTTCAAGGACAGTTTCCCACTTTTGACATTCATGATAGTGCCAGCAGTAGCAAGAAAAGGTCCCCCTAGAATGATAGGGAGCCTATCATCCTCATCAATCTCTAAAACAACAAAATCAACAGGAATAAAGTAATCTCCTACTTTAAGAGGTACGTCCTCTAAAATACCAACTGGTTGACGGACTGATCTGTCTACAAGCTGTAAAGAAATGTTAGTAGGTTTCAAATCCCCTAAGTCTTTCCTTTTATATAGTGACAACGGCATGAGGCTGACGCTTGCTCCTAGATCGCACAAAGCTCTCTGAAAGGACATCTCCCCAATCTGGCAGGGTATGGAGAAACTGCCTAGGTCCTTAAGCTTTTGAGGGAGTTTGTTCTAAATGATGGCGCTGCACTCCTCAGTAAGTGCAACGGTTCCCTGATCTTCCAACTTCCTCTTATTTGATAAGATGTCTTTCAGGAATTTTGCATAAGTTGGCATCTGCGAAAGAGCATCAATGAAAGGGATGTTAATATAGAGTTTTTTCAATACTTCTAAAAACTTTCCAAACCACTTGTCCAATTTAGCCTTGACAAACCTCTGTGGAAAAGGGATCGGTAGCTTGTATGCAGGCGGTCCCACGTAGGGCCGCTCTTCCTTAGTTGGTTCTGGTGCCACCGGCGTTGCATCTGAATGTGGTTCCACAGGCTCGGGAGTCTCTTCATCTCTCCTATCATCGGTCGGCATCTTTGAATCCTCAAGTTGCTTGCCGCTCCGAGTGGAGATTGCATTGCAATGCTCCCTCGGGTTTACTTCCGTCTGGGATGGTAGCTTGCCTGGTGCCCTGGAGAATGAGCTAGCTTGTTGGGCTAGCTGACTCTCTAGCATCTTATTGTGTGTCTCCAAGGAGTCCATCCTTGTCATCATAAGCTTCATCATGTCGGTCAGTCCTTCAAGTTGCTTGCTCAAATGTGAATCATTGTTTTGCCTTGGCTATGGGTTGAAATTTCTGTTCTGGAATCCTGGTAGTTGTCTGTAGTCGCCTAGTGGAGGCTGCCTAAAAGTTCCTTGTGGGGGCTGGGCTTGTTGTGATGGTGCTTGTCCAGGTTGCATTGGCTGAGTTGTTCGATATGAGAAGTTCGGGTGGTTGTGCCATCCTGGGTTGTATGTGCTAGAATATGGGTTATTGTTGGGATTGAAGTTTCCAACAACGTTCATTTGATCAGAGTGATTTGCAGCCATCCGCCCATCTCCTACCTAACAATCTGCCCCTGTATGACCTGCAACTCCATAGACCTCACAAGATATAGAGTTAGCATCTATTGAATTTATAGACTAAGAATCAATCTTTCTAGTTAAATTATCCACCTTAGCTGTAAGAGCGATCAGAGTGTCTAGGTCGCACTTACCTGACTTCCTATTAGATGTACCTTGCTAGGATGTCCATTGGTGATGGTTGATCGCTATGTCTTCGAGGAGGTTCATTGCATCCTCGACTCATCTATTCATCAAAGCTCCTCCTACTGCAGCATCCACTATAAGTCTTGTGTTGTAATCCTACCCGCTATAGAATGTTTGGATCAGGACCCAAGTTTCAATTCCGTGATGTGGAGACATCCTTTGGAGTTCTTTAAATCTCTCCCAAGCCTCGTATAAGGATTCTTCATCCTTATGCATGAAACTAGTGATATGATTCCGCAACTGAATTGTCTTGGATGGAGGAAAATATTTGGAGAGAAAGGCTTGAGATAGCTCCGCCCAAGTTCTTATGGAAGCCGAAGGTAGCGTGTGAAGCCAAGCTCTCGCTCTGTCCCTTAAAGAGAAGAGAAATAATCGCAACCTGATAGCATCAGCAGACACACCGTTAATTTTCAGCATATCACAATATTCTAGAAAAATAGAGAGGTGCATATTAGGGTTCTCGAGAGGAGAACCACCAAATTGATTTTGTTGCACCATAGAAAGTAAAGCAGGTTTTATTTTGAAATTATTGGCTTCTACAATAGGCCTGACAATTCCTGATTATAGCCCATGTGCGTAGGGAACAGCATAGTCTTTCAGCGTCCTGTCATTGTAGTTGTTCCCTACTGGTTGAGGTATCTGATCACTGTTCACACCAAGCTGAATGTGTACCATTTGATTTTCTCCTCCCGGGTGGTTCTTGTCTTCCTTTTTTTGAAGTTGGTTTTGCTTCCTTCTAATCTGAAACGTTCGCTCGATCTCTGGATCAATGTCAAAGAATGCACCTGCCCTAGAACTTCTTCACATAAAAGAGGTCAGTCAAAATTTCAAAGTTCTAAGACAACGGGCAAATAGAGTGAAAAAGAAAATAGCAATGCAAAAGCGTAGAAAAACTAACTAAAGCCTAGTCTACCAATTCTCTGAAATATACTAATATCAACCGTTGTTTCCCGGCAACGGCGCCAAAAACTTGACACATCCCGCAAGTGCACGGTTATGTCGAAGTAATATAAAAGATGTTGAATCCCACAGGGAACAAGGTTGAGTACCAGAAAATCCAAGTTTCAATAGCTAGACGAACAAAAACGTGGTTTTGAGAACTTAAATTGAAAACAAGAAATCGAAGCTGCGCCGGTAGAGAATAAATATGAGAGAGATATCAGGGCTATGGTTTCCACCACGTTGACGATCTTAATCATGCTTAAAAATATTGGTTACTTGGATTTATGATTTTGCATAAGGAATCTATCCCTAGGGTAGATATGAAGCTTCGCCTGGAGGAGAAGACAACATCCCAGAAGTTCTCTCAAATTTCTCTGTTCTGGAAAACTCCAAATTATGGCACCGTAAATATGTTTACGGTAGTGCCGTAATTTCGATCTGGGAATGCAGTCCAATTACCGTACTGTAAATTCCATAGTGGGGGTGCCGTAATTCGCTCTGAAGCTCTGATTCTTCTGAAATTTGATGTGTGATCTTCTATTGATATTGTGAATTCATTCATGCATCTGGATTGCTTGAAATCGACTGAAAATCATGCATTTTTTTCTGAAAATCATCAAAAAAATAGAAAAGAGTGTAGATTTCGTAAATATTGATTAAAAAAGGCATAAAAATAAGCAAAGTCTATGAATATGACACAAAAACACTCATAAAATGGCACAAAAATTACTATATATTTTGGTGTCATCATGCTCTCACGCGTTTTCACCCTGCCGCTCGTCCTTCCCTCTCCTCATTATCGGCCCTTCCCTTCATCCTTCCCTCTCCCTCGTCGTTGGCGCCTACGCCTGCATCGCCCCCCTGCACCTGCTCTAGCCGACATACTCGCCACTCTACTCCCGCTATTCTCGTTGCCCCCCCCCCACTCGCCGTCCACCTGCACCTCCCTCCCCCCGATGCCTACTGCCCTCCGACGACAACGTCTGCTGCTCCTACTAGGATCCGACGATCACTGCAATGCATGCCGACGATTTCAGTATGCCCTTAAGGCTAATGTTTGAAGCCTTGGGATGATTTCAGTATCATGTATAAACTATGTATAAGTTTATAAAGGCAATGGTTGTTATTCAAGTTGTTACATTAT
>JANTFE010020858.1:26543-42751 GCA_027562315.1 Costus pulverulentus
TAATGCTTCAACTTATCCTTGTATGGTTGATTATATTTAAGTCAAACGATCCATGAAACCTAGATTATCCGCCCATGCAAAATTTTAGAAATGCATGTGACCTAGGTTATTCTTTCATTATGCTTGCATATTACTATTACCATAAATTCATTTCGCAAATGTGCCAACTCAAAGGACAAAGTTGAAGCCAATATCGTATGTGGGTACAAATAAAATAAATGGAAGTTCATTTTAAATTCGTCAGCAACAAAAGTTTTTTGTTTTAATTGTTGCCAATAGCCAATAGAATAATAGTATTATATTATTTTAATATGTACACACTCTTTATGTTTTGATAATTAAAATATTTAAGTTAATTGTTATAGATATATCGTTGGATCATGCGTGGAGTCACCTTTCCATGGCAGCACATGTTACATGTTCAGCTTGCTCTGCTGGGTCAATTCCACAGTGAATAAATGTTATATGGAGGCACCGCACGGTGGCCATCCACCGTCCACATCTTCTAAATTACTTAAAAATAGGTGAAAATACGGATCTCAAATATGATTTAGACAGTAGATGATGATATGGTGACACCGTATATAACTTTTATCCTTCTATAATTACTAAAATTTTTAAATCCCAAATAGCCCAACCCCACCGCCCAAGTACAGCGAAGGTGAATTAACAAAATACTAGGAGACTAAATGTAAAAAATAAAAAAAATAAAAATTTCGGCCAGCGTCGGATATATATTTGAGTCAAAATAAATTATACCATCTTTCGCAGTCAATCGTATTCTCTGCTATGTTGTCTTAACTCACGTAGTCATACAGTCTACAGTACATTAGAAAATAATTTTTTACAAAATTTATAGGCGCCTTGTGCTTGTTTTTTTTTTTGTTTGTGGCGCATGTGCGCAGGGGTGAGCATAATTTAGTAAAAGCTGAATTTACCGATTTACCGATCGGTAAATCGGTAAATCGGTTCGGTAAATTCGGTTTCAATTTTTGATTCGGTAATAATATTTAGGTAATTCGGTTTTTGGTTTTCGGTTTGGTAAATGAATTTTTGGTTCAGTAATTTACCGATTTACCGATATAAATATTAATATATAAAAAATAAATTTTTATTTTTTAATTTTTAATTTTTTATCGGTAATTTAATGATTTACCGATCGATTTTTACCGATCGGTAATATTTTAATATTTTAATAAATTTTTTTAATAAATTAATTATATAATAATTTAATATTTTTTAATCGGTAAATCAGTAATTTATCGATTTATCGATCGGTAATTCGGTAATTTACCGATCGGTAAATACCAAATTCGGTATCGATTTCGGTAATAAATTTTTCGGTTTTAGTAAATTAATTTTCGATAAATCGATTTTTAATTTTTCAATTTTTATCGAATGCCCAGTCTTACGTGTGCATGAGAGAAACTTGAATTGTCCAGTGTAAAAGCAATCGGCCACCGAATGAAGACTTTGAACGAGAAAAAATTATCTTCCGCAGACTGGATCGTGTGGCTGCGCAAGTCCCCTGCTTAAAATCTTCTTCTTCTTCCTGCTCCTGCCCCCTTTATAGCGTTCTTGATTCATTAATCCAGACAATCGTACTGCATCAACACCATATGCCTCCATCTTCCCCTTAATAATTCACTTTTGCTCTCTCTGTCTCTCTCTCACAAATAATTTATTATTATTATTAGGACGAAGTTTATGTGCATTTATTTATATTTGCTTACTGTTTATGGATGGATCCGATAAACCGCTTAGCGAGTTGCTAGTCATTGATCCATGCCACAACATGGATTCCTTTTTTCTCCCAGGTGCAGACGATCCACGCCAGTTTCCGGACGACGTCGATCAAGCGGTGACGATGACAATGCTTGCAGCAGCATCCATGTACGGATTAGTACGTGTTCCAGCTACAGGCGGCTCATTCAAGCCTTACGTCCATCAAACTAATCTCGCCCCCAATTTGGAGGGTGAGCAGGCGCTCAGCTCGTCCGCGGGCCAGAGAATGATCAAGAAGGGGATCGATATTTTGAGAGGAATAAGAAGCATGGCGAATATGGAATTGTTTGCTCAAGCGCATGAGTACGACCCCAGCAACAACCAGTTGAACCATGTGGTAGCCGAGCGAAGACGCAGGAAGAAGCTTAACGAACACTTTCACGCCCTCAGGCTCCTACTCCCACCCGGTTTTAAGGTTAGTTAATTAATTAATATTCTCCTGCTCCAAAACATCAATCATTTCATATCTTTCCACATTTCACACCAGAAGGACAAGGTGTCGGTGCTCGTGAACGCAAGGAATTACTTGAAATCACTGAGATCTCAAGTCAAACAGCTCGAGGAGAGGAACCGAATGCTACAAATGCAGCTATTTCAACCTGAAGATGACGCCGATCCAGTAAGAGAGTCAAGTGAGAGAGTGCAAGTAGAGGCGATCAGTGGGCTTTCGACACCTACGTCGTCAACTATGGCCAAACATATAAAGCTCAAGGTAATTGCAATGGAAGAATGCGGCACAATGGATTTGGTTGTCCGTCTACTAGAATGCATCAAAGCGATGAAAGACATAGCGCTGGTATCAATTCACGGCGCCGCGAGACCACAGCCACGACAATTTGGAAGCGTGATTAACCTCAGGCTTCAAGTAGAGGTAATTATAGTATTTTGTATATGTATGCATCTAATTTAGTTTTGTAATTGGTTGGTGCATATATTATATATTGAATAATAATTGCTAATTGGAACTAATCTGAATGCAGCACGCCAGAAGTAATTCCTTAAATATATTAGTATATATATGTTTTTTCCAGGAAGTTTCCTACGAATTGCTACAGAACACATATATATATATATATATATGTGAAATCTATCCATCACAACATCTAGCTGGATTCTACAAATCTACATTATATTTAAAAGTAGCTCAAGTTGGTGATGCAACAGGCAGGTGATTGGGACGAGGAGGGCTTCAAGGAAGCTGTCGAGAGAGCCGTCATCCTTGATCGTTGCGTCGGCGAGTAGAGCAACCGCTATTGCTACTGGCGCTCCATTGACCATCAATCTTGACCACCTTTTTCTAATTAATGAATCGCTTTAGATTTAATTCCTTGGACAATTAGTGCTTGCTCCCTGATATCATGGGGAGACTGTATCTCATAATTCATCTACTCCACAATAAACTGTGTATGTATTATTATATATATATCCAAGAATGCATTTTTGTTTTTGGTCAATAATCCTTCACGTTATTAAGAGTTGCGCTAGCTAATTACATTATAAAAAAAAAAAATACAGTATGAGACGGCGAATTTGACTGGCCAAATAATTAATGAAAAGAATGTCGCTTGTAGCTTCAAGTAATAATAATGATAAGTGTTAATATACAATTTATACTAAAATAACTTTGATGTATTATAATATATCGGGCTTTTTATATACTAAAATATATTGTAAATAATATGATAGTATACATATAATAGATGATATGTATATTGTAAATATATTGCATGCATCAATCCGATTACGATCCTAATTCGATTCTATTCAACTATGGCGCAATTATAATTGAAAAACAATTACACTGAACTGTATTTGTCTAATTTGATGTCAACTTGAATCATATTAGTGAATGAGACTAATTTTTTGCTGGCTTTAGCTAACGTGATTAAGAAACTTTTTCTTCCAATTCGTCAATAAAGTTAATTTTAAATTAATTAAGCTGTAAGGATAAAAGCCTTACACAACGATATTTTTAAGGTCGTAAAATAAACAATAAAAAGAGAGACTGATATCGGATTAAAGCGCTGCTGTCGCCGGCTTCCCTGTTGATCATATTTTGATGAATTTTGAATTTTTTCGTTAATCCGGCAATTCCTTTCTCTCAATCTATTCGGTAAGATCTCACCCTTTACCTTGATTTTTCTATATATTACCGATCAATTCCCTTTCTGAAATCAATGCTCACTCGGCTTTACTTTTCGGGGTTAGATCTTTTCAATCGGACAGCAATCTTTTCGGCTCGGTTTGCAACCTCCACAGCTGGAATCATGCGCAGAAATCTTTTCTGATCGGGGAACACGAACAGGGAGCGCCTCCTTAGATCCGGTAAGTTCTTCCTCCCCTTTTCTCTTGATTTTCACTTATTTGGTTTCTTGTTTGCCGACATCTGTTACTTTTCTTGGGTTATCTGGTTAGTTGTCGATTGGTTCTCTGTTTCTCATGTGGTTTGATTTTGTCGGCATCGCACACCAAATCTCACCGTTGATTTCATTGTGCACATGTGGTTCCGGGAGAAACAGCTAGATCCGAAGCAGTGCCCCGAACCGAACTTCCTCAGTATCCCTATTTTATCTATCTCCCTGTTTGGATCAAGCTTTTTCCTTAATAGAGTAAACATATATATATTTATATATATATTTATATATATATATATATATATATATATATATATATATATATATATTATTTTCATATCGCTTAAGACTGTGTTTCAAAGGTGAGATGAAAAGTGAAAGAGGAGGAAATCGAAAAAGAAAAGAATAGGAAGGAAAATAGTAAAGAATTACTATAGTATTTACTATAGCTATAATAGCTACAGTAGATTTTCTGTCCGCATCTAACACAACACAGGATAGAGAAAAATGTGCATTGTTTTTTTAATTTTTGGTACAGTATTTTTCTTCCTACTTTCCATTTGTCCTTTTGAACAATCAAAAATATTTTTTCTCTTAATTTTCCTTCTTCTTTCATTTTCCATCCATCTATTTAAGCACATCGTAAGAGTTCATATGGAATTTGTAGACTCCTATGTTATGTGGCTAAATTTTGGGAACGAAGTTTGATACATTAATTATTATTGTATAAATGCGCAGAGGTTTAATTAATGGTTTGGCTAGATTTATGCGCAGAGGTTTAATTAATGGTTTGGCTAGATTTACGTACATACATTGTTTGCATGTAACGAATTTTCACCGAGAAAGTCAGATGATGGAAGCTACTAGAAACAATTTCTAAAAACAAGCCAGCCGAGGTTAACATGGGTAGAAATTTGTAGAAATCTCTAAACCGACTTAGTATGTCCGTTGTAGTATCTGTATATGGACCATGGGTCCTCTCTTATAAAGTACAAGCAATTAAGCTTCTACGTTTCTTTTCATTTGCTTCCATTTCTTCACCCCACTAAATCCAATCTCCTTCTCTCTTTCCCACTACGCGTGTCTTCTCCTCTCCTCCCCATTATCCTTGTCAAACTGTGGTATCAATAATGGCTAGTATAAGTGGATTCATGCAGTCTAATCTTTATGGTTTTTAGAGTTCAATCAAAAATTTTACAGAAAAAAATTATGACTTTCGGAAAATTAAGATGAGGACTATTCTCCAATCACAAGGATTATGATCTATTGTAATGGAAGGTTATGAAGCCTATGAAGATGCAAGCCCTCTGTCCATGGAGGAAAAAGAGAACGCATGAAGGATGCCCATGGACTGTGTATTATTCAGCAAACTATGGTTGAAAATATTTTTCTGAGGATTATGACGGCAAAAACATCCAAGGATGCATGGGAGATTTTATAACAAGAATTTGAAGGAGATAACAAGGTATGCAGTATTAAATTTTAATCTTTTAAAAGGAAATTAAAAATGTTAAAAATGAATGGAGATCAAATGAAGGACTTTTTTTGGTGAACTAATAGAAATAGTTAATCATATGCGAGCACTTGGAGAAAATATTTCTGATCAGAGAATAGTAGAAAAAATTCTGATTAATCTTCTAGAAAAATATGATTATATTGTTGCTACTATAGAGGAATCTAAAGATATTATAAAATTATCCGTACAAGAATTAATGAGTTCCTTATTATCTCATGAGCAAAGAAAATTAAGGCATTCTAATTTATCTGTTGAAAGTACTTTCCAGTCCAAATTAAGTTTCAGGTCTCAAAATAATAAGAGCAGTGCAGAAAACTCTCAAAAGAAGGAAATCAGAAAAGGAGGAGGACCAGCATCAAGTAACAAATCTGGAGAAAAGAATTTTAATAAAGGTATGAATTTTTCCTCAAAAACTTCATGTTCTATTTGCAAAAAGAATAATTATTCTACTAATAATTATTGGTGGAAAGGAAAGCCCCAATGCAATACCTATAAGAAATTTGGTCATAATACATATAATTGCAGATATAAGAATAATCAGGCACATTTTAGTAGTAACGAAGAAGATAAAATATTCTATGCATGTTTTTCAATTCTAATGAGGATAGCAATACTTAGTATTTAGATAGTGGTTGTAGTAATCATATATCAGGAAATAAAAATATTTTTTAAAATATCGATACTTCAACATAGTCTAAAGTTCGTATGGGAAATGGGGCAATAGCCAAAGTAAAAGGTAAAGGTATCATAGCACTTCAAACTCATAAAGGAGTAAAATATATTAAAGATGTTTTATTGGTACCTAATTTATCTCAAAATCTATTAAGTGTTGGACAATTAGTAGAACATGAATATAGTGTTCATTTTGCAAAAGGAGCTTGCTTAATATTTAATAATAAATATCAGTTGATTACCAAAATATATATGAAGGGAAATAGGAATTTTCCTTTGAAACTCTAGATACCTCCTTAACTTGCTATGAGAACAGAGGCTTCAATGGAAAATTCTTAGCTATGGAATAAAAGGTATTGTCATTTAAATTTTAGAGACCACGAAGTATTAAAGCAAAAAGAACTAGTATATGGTCTTCTAGATATTTCTAAGGTTATTGATACTTGTGAAGACTGTATTATGGGAATGCATTTTCTGGCCTCTTTTTTAGATCAAGCTAGAAGAGCAAGGACACCACTTGAGATTGTTCATACTCATATATATGGGAGAATGCAAACTCTTTCTCTAAGCAACAAGAGGTATTTTATTACTTTTATTAATGATTTTACTAGAATAACTTAGGTATATTTCTTATCTAAAAAATCATAAGCTTTTGAAGTCTTCAAGAAATTTAAAGCTTCTGCAAAAAAAACAAAGTGGGTTTTCTATTAAAATCTTAAGAAGTGATAGAGGAGGAGAATATACATTAAGATATTTTGATAAATTCTCCCAAGATGAAGGTATTCATCATCAACTAATTGTAGCATATACTCCGCAACAGAATGGAGTTACCAAAGGGAAGAACAGAACTATAGTAGAGATGGCTAGAGCCATGATTAAAGATAAAAGTCTTCATAATTTCTTTTGGGTAGAAGTAGATAATACTGTAGTTTATATTTTGAATCGGTGACCAACAAAAGCTTTTCAGAATAAGACTCCTATTGAAGCTTCGAGCGGCCATAAACCAACAGTAAGTTATTTTAAAGTATTTAGCTCAATTTGCTTTGCTCACATCCTTGATGACAAAAGATCAAAATGGGATGATAAAAGTGAAAATTGTATATTTATCGGTTATGATTCTAATACAAAAGGCTATAGGCTTTATAATATTCATACAAAAAAGCTTATTATTAGTAGAGATGTGATATTCAATGAAAAGGATTCATGGGTGATGTGTTCTGCAAATGCACGGACAAATTGAAGTAATAAAAATATTGATCCCACAGGGATCAATGACCAAGTACTGACTCTACTTAAGATTGCTAGTTAGACAATTTTGGAAAAAGAGTGATTTTTTATCTTAACTAAATTGTAGAAGGAGTAAAATAGACTTTGGTGTAATCAATTTGATGGAAATTCAGGACTTCGGGTTCACCATACTCTATTTCATGACTTTTTTATAATTAAAAGTATCTTAAAAAGGATTTACTGCGTTGAAGGAGATTTATCCGCATGTACAGATTGCCTCGTCTCAGTAGTACAATCCGGTATATATTTGACTTAAGTCTCTACTTTCGTGGTTATTAACTCAGGATAGACCCAATGAGTTTTTGATAAATCTAAGAGATCCCTCAAGCCGATTCGAACTACTCTTATGTTCAAATTAACTTGTCCAAAAATTGTAGATCCGACGCCGCAATTCACCTCTCAATACTTCTTGTGACGTCTCAAAACATGCAAATTATGGCCAGTAATTAACACGTAATAAGCACAATAATAATTGAATCAAACACAGATAAATTACTTCATAAGAAGATAACAAATAATTAAGTCATGAAAACATAGAGGGTTATACTCTAAATCCTAAATAAAGAGTTTTTTCTAGAACTATGGGCTGTAATAATAAATATAGCAGTGTCGTATTTTTTAAATGAGCTCTGAATTCCATGAAAATTTATGGACGGCTTCGTCTTGACTTGTAGAATTCATTTATGTACTTGGATTCATTTAACTCTATCAAGATTTGGTCGTTTTTGCCTAAAACAAGCCAAAAGTGAAGGGAGGTGAAGATTCCGAACAAACAAAAGGATTCAAGTCAAAATAAGTAAAAATATGATAAGAATAAGAGAGATTATGCATAGAAAGTATAGTAAAAATACAATGTAAATACGAGACATCAATGGGATTAGAAAGAAAAACAAGTGTCGGATATTTCTGTAATTATTCTAGTACAGCAGCAACAACCTGTAAGTCAACATACAAGTCAAACATTAAATTCAAGCCCAATATGAAGCTCAAGTTCAAGCTCTAATCCAATTACAGAAGAATCATTATCAGAAACTCCTCCAAGACGAGTCAGAAGCTTAAGAGAAATTTATGAAATTACAAATTTCATCACATTAATACTAGAAAATTTTGAAGAGGCATCGAAGCAAAAAGTATGAATCAAGGCAATGGAAGAAAAATCAAAATGATTAAAAAGAATAAAACATGGGAGTTATCTAATAGGCCACATAATAAAGAAATTTTTGAAGTTAAGTGGATCTATAAGACAAAGCTTAATTCAGATAGTTCAATCCAAAAATATAAAGCACGACTTGTTGCAAAAGGGTATTCTCAAATCCCAAGAATTGATTATAATGAGACATTTGCTTCAATAGCTAATTATGATATAATACGAGCTCTTATTGCACTTGCAGCACAAAAGAAATGGAAGATTTATCAATTGGATGTCAAATCAGCTTTTCTTAATGGAGAAATAGAAGAAGAAATATATGTGGAACAGTGATGTAGGAGGACCTTCCTCGATGGCTCCAGAACCAGAGAAACATGGTCATTCCATAGACTTCCATCCAGACAAGGTTCCACCTCCCCTAAAGAGTTCAAAGGGGCTCGACACAATGATGATAAGGCGATCACAACGTTCTAGTCAACCACCAGATTGATTCGTGGGTACCATTAGCCCATTATCATCCCACACGGAGGTGTTACGACCCATGTGCTTCGCACCTCGGCCACCTGAAGCCCCAGTCAATGATTGCTACCACAACTAGTTGACCAACACGGCTCAAGAACAAGCTAGTACAGTGATGAATCAGTCCACTATCAGCAAATTTTGCTGTTTCATCGCCACATGCTCCGAGATGGTTTGACGGCCCAGTTGCAGCCTAGGAGGCTCAGCCCATGCGCCCAGCATCAGATTCCTTCATTTACTTTAATTGGTAGTAGTTAGTTAATGCTTACATGAGATGCTTACAGCAGCAGTATCTTGACCGCTTACATCGGATGCTTACATCAGCAGCATCTTGACCGCTTAAATGAGATGCTTACATCAACAGCATCTTGACTGCTTTTAGTTAGTTAGAGTAGGTAGTCACACTTGTGGTGTGTTATTCCCTAGTCATACTTGTGGTGTGATATTCTCTAGTAATGCATGTGGTGTGATATTCCCTCCCTTGCTATATAAAAGGGAGCTAGAGTTTAGTTGTTCCTTAGCTCTTCTTGTGTGATAGATTAGCTCACGATGTGCTTTGAGAGTGAGGTTGGTGCCTCGACTCAAAAGTTTGTGGCGACGCTTGAGTGACAAGCAGGGTGTGTGATCCTTGGCTCGGCCTCGATTCCTCGCCTTCCGGTTGTAATCGTCTTTCATTTTAAGGAAGTAAATTGCACTGCCGATGCGTTAGGTTCGCCTATTTTCAGATTTTCATTGTGTTGTTCTTGCTTGATTTCCTTACCCATGGGCATTCGTACGCCGGAGATGTGGAGGTTTCTTGGCTTTGGAGTGATTGCAGGTTCATAGGCGCGCAAGCTGAGTCGCCGCTAAGTCTGCTGCCCGTGTTGCTGTGCTGTGCTTAGATCGCTCGCTAAGAGAGGTTCGTGAGTTTTCATTTGCGTAGTTGGGTGTCGTTGGTTTCTTCGTCTCTGTGTTGCCTCGAAACGTATTCATCGCCGTCTTCTGTATTGTTTCTCGCTGGTTTTCTCGTTGCTCATTTCCCGACGCGATTTTACTTCCCTCATCTCAAGACCCTCCGTGTTGCTCTGAAACGTATTCATTGCCATCTTCCGTATTATTTCTTGCTGGTTTTCTAGTTGCTCATTTTCCAACGCGATTTTATTTTCCTCGTCTCAAGACCCTCTCACGTTTTTCAAGCATCGTCTCATAAAACCCTAGAGTACGGAACTAAAGACTAACCCACCTATAGATGCAACCCTCTCCGTTGCATCTTTATATTTCTGCACGCTTTCAGCATTTGCATTTTAAGTCATTCCTTGTTTGTGCATGGTGACTACAAGGTCACAAGCCATGTCCCAGTTCCCTGATTCCCAGGAGTCTGTCCTACCCTCAGAAGGGTCTAAGGACCAGGTTGGTTCGAATGATGCCCTGTCATCGCGAGTAGGCAAAATTGAGGATTTTTATCACTAACTTAGCCGACCGCTCACACAGTCCATGGATCAACTCACGGTAGATATATATTAAAGAAATAAATTCAAAATAATGGGTCTATCTCCAATCACAGACATTGACATTCATCATCAAAAAAATAATCACATTGTCTCAACATTTATTTCGCAAAAGTAAACCACACTACAAATCAACACAACAATATATCAAGATACCATAGAAAGCAAGAACCACAAGTATCATCATAGAAAGACAGTGCATATGTCAAGAGTAAGACACATCATTCAGAATTATACAATGCAAAATGCACCTATACATGGTGCCAAATCACAGCATCAAGAATAAGTATCATAATATCATGGTACAACCAAATCGAACCAAAATTTCAGAATACAAAACATAAAATCGAGGATCGACGGGCAGCAAACACAAGAAGTATGACTAAGTCATCCTTCCCAACAAAAATATGGATCATCAATAGGGTATACAGATAAATAAAGCATAAATAGGAGAAGAGAATACTCACAACGCTCTAATCGTCCACATCAGAATCTGTCTCCTCGTTCCCTTCAGTTGGGGCAGCATCCATAGGATCGTACTGACCATCTCCTCCATCTTCACCACCATTGTCATCTTCATTGCCATCTCCATAACCAAACCTGTCATAGAGAAAGTTTCCCATCTCTTCCATATAAGTCCCTAGCTCCTCAACATCTTCATGGATGTGCCCGACAACATCAAGCATCTTCTCCATGAGGTGACCCATACGGTACATCTCTACAGAAAGGGCCTGAAAAGCAGGGTCCTGGGCACTAGACCATCCTCTCTAATCTCTAGCAGCTCTACGTGAAGAACATACAGCTCGGTGTGATGATGATCTAGCAGTTTGGTATGGCGGTGAATCCATATTCATGCCGAAAGGGTCATCACTGCCACCTCAGGTGGGTGGTGGCGGTACTGAATCCAATGGTGTGGGGGTGGTGGTTGTGACAACATCTGGTGAAAGCTTCCAATTAGCTCGATTATGGACCAAAGTCTTCTCAGTGTTTGGTAGTGGTAAGGTGGGAGCACCTGGTCTAAGAATCAAGTAATAGATGTCTCCTTCTCTAACAATCATTTTCATTGCAACACATGATTCAATGTCAATCCTAGCATTCTCCCTAGCTACTTCAATCCCATATGGCTCAACATTCAAGGAGAGGACTATAGGAGTAAGAAAACCTCCTATGACAATAACACCCTTCTTTGCCCTAGCAACTTTATCCAAGTGCTTTATAAAAAAGAAAGCCAAATCTACAGGGTACCTATGAAGCATGTATAAAAGAAAGTAGAGTTCGGACTGACGTATCATACCATCACTATCACCTTGTCTGAAAACTGTATGAGCCAAAACACGGTGCACATATTTGATGCAGGGGTTCGAGATGCTTGTTGCTCTTGCTGAAGATGGTGAAAAGTTGGATTCCACAGTGATCTGGTTCCAAAACACATGCTCAATAAAACCCACTGGTACATGTGTATGCCCTCTTCTTGGTATCTGAAATATAGATCTGATGTCTCGGAGTGTAAGGCTCCTCTCAATATTGGTCATGCGAAAAGTAATCTCACCTTAAGCATGTTGATCAGTATACTTGTGATACCCATGCTTTCATTTTGCCATTTATAAAGATGATCATTTTGTGGTGGAAAACAAGTGGTGCCATGATGCATAAGATCTAAACTTACCAAGTTCTTTTGATTGTATAGAAATGTGAAGTTAAATTTGTAGTTGAGTTTGATATTTAAGGTTCCTTTTATAATGGTATTGCACTTATAACTGAAGAATCATACAAAGACACATTGGGAATAATGTGAAAAGAAATGGGCAAAAAGGTAATTTAACCATAAGCATATAATAAACTAATAGGGAATTTGTTATTAAATGTTGAGGTAAAGCTAATAACATACGAAAGTATTCGTTAATAGCTTATGGGAGAAGAGGAGAGACTTCATAAGGTGATGCCACCTCATTGCTTGCATGTGAAGAAAATCACCAATTGTTGACACCTCATAGCTTGCATGAGAACATTGTCCCCATGTGTTGACACCTCATGCTAGTTTGGGAGAAAATGAGAAAAATTAGGGAAAAAAATGAATCTTGACCAGCACCTTTCATTTGGCTTTAGGGAGAGAAGAGTGGAGGTGTTCAAGTGGAAAAGAAGAGGAGAAAAGGAAGAAAACTTCAATTAAGGCAAATTTCTTCTTCTTTCTTTGGTAATATTTTGCCTATTGCTTCAAATTTATGAGAAGCCATCTTTTCTTATTTTGTGAATTCAAGTTGTCTCTGATTTATATGATTTTTGGTAAATTCGACCCTTGGAAGAATGATCAATGTTGTGATTATAACTATGAATCCGTATGTAAAGTAAAACTGACCTTTCTTCATTCAAATGATCATAACTTTAGAGTCCTTGAACCAAATCGTATGAAATTAGATTCATTGGAAAGAAGACTTAATTATCTTTCTTGTCGCTTGGCTATTGAGTATTTTATAAGAGGTTATCGACCTTGTTTCCTCAGCCCAACCCGACCCAGAAAATCTACTTTTGCTCTTTGGACCTTTATCTAGTGAGTGAGCTATATGTCCAGATTTTGTGATAGTAATGCTACCAAATTTTCATTTGTATATCAAGTAGACTGCTTAACCTACACCTGGAGCCTTTATTTGCATGATTTGGATCCGAAATGAAATTATACTGGATTTTTGAACTTAACCCTTTAAATCTGGAAATATCATTGTCCTAATTCTGACCTCTAGCTACTTCAAAGCTCATAACTTCATGTATTGAGCTCCATTTCAAGTCAAATTTGTTTTCTTGAAAACTAGATTCGAAAACCTTTGTTTTGACGCAAATATCATACCAAATGGTATCTTATAAAGAATGTAATGTTCATGGTAATCAAGCTCTAACTTTCTGATTTTGGGTTACCTGACCATTCCTATGTGTATCTTCCATATATGGTCTTCTATGTGGAGCTTATCGATATTTATGTCTCTTCCATTTGGAAATGAGTATATCAGCAACATATATCTCATGTATGAACTTTAAGGTTCACATCTTTGAGGGTTTGATACATATATCAATAAACCCATTTTGGTATGTTTCTATTTGTTAATGAATGAATGCTAGTGGGAATAACATTATGAGCCCAAAAGGGAAAAGATTATGCGCCCAGAAATGGGAAGGGATTGATAGTTATGGAACAAAGTACCACATTAGCAATAATGGGGGTCACCTCTTGTATCCCACTATCTCTGATGTAAGGAGCCATGATAGCTCCAGCTGGCATATGTGTGATTATGCGCCCAGAAATAGGAAAAGATTGATAGTTGTGGAACAAAGTGCCACATTAGAAATAATGGGGGTCACCTCTTGAATCCATGGAAGCCACCTCTTGAATCCCACTATCTCTGATATGAGGAGCCATGATAGCTCTAGCTAGCATATGTGTGGGTTTCACCCTAACGAGGGTGGAATATGCTTCTAGACGTGGAACAATTATGTTATTTGTTATTTCCCACTATGCTCTCTATGTTGTGTATGATATGTATCTTTTGGTTGGTTTATCTTTGTGATCTTTCTACTTACCATATAACTCTATATTGCTTTGGATTGATTCTATCTGTTGTTTATGCTTACCATATAATTATATGCCTCTTTGGATTGCTACCTTGTGATATGCTTACCATTGTATTATGCTTATCATGTCTCTATTGATTATTATGTCACTATTATGTTTCCATTTGATATTACTTATGGAATCATGTGGAGATCTATTATGAATACTTCTCCTTTTTGGCATCTTATTTACTTATTGAGCATTCTTGCTCAATCGTTGCATTCTAACCTCTTTACAGGTTAGCTTTGGGCTATAAGTTTATGTGGACGATTTAAGGAAGATAATGAGTTGAGGTTTTATGTTTTGAACATGTAAACATATGACTAATGTATGAAGTTGTTAGTATGTTTGTATGACAAGTGTGAGAAGATCCATGACTTGTGTGTGAGATAATATGGTTGTGAGATATTGAGCATGTAAAGTTAAATGACTCATGTATGATATTCATTTTGATGTTTGTAATATAAGTGTGAGTTATATTGAATAAATACTATGGTTTTGGATTAGGATGTATAGTTGTTATGATATAAAAGGATTTTGATTAAAAGAATGAGAAATTTTGAATGGCTATTTGAATTATTGTTACCTCCTAGATGATAGAAAGTAAATTTTATAAGTTATGTTGATTAGGTTATCGTATTTTGATCCTGGATACATATTGTCAAAAATTGTTTTTTATATTATGAAATTACCATCCTCTAGGGGTGTGACAATTGTGGTATCAGAGCAAATGTGTTTGGATTTTTTTTGGGATCTATCATTTGATCATGGTGACACCTAGTGATTAATAATGTTTCATTTGATGATAAGGAAATGGAATTCTTATAGTTAATTCAAGGAAACTGTTTTGTGGCACAATATGATGCTAAGTTCATAGAGTCATCCAGATTTGCCCCACACATGGTTGATACTGAGATAAAGAAATCAAAGAGGTTTGAGACCAAGTATAAGAACAAGAATTTCAGCTTTAAAACTTAGAGATTATGGTGAATTAGTGGATCGAGCAACAATTGTTGAAAGAGATGTAGAAGAAATACAAGATATGAGAAACAAGAAGGGTAAAGCAAGAGAAATGGACAATAAGAGAAAGAGAGGAAATGAAGTTGGTATTAATTATAGGAAATTGAGACCAGCGACAAGTAACATTTCAAGGCCACCACAAAGGCCTCTTTCTTGTGCTAATTGTGGAGGGAAACATGAGACCAAACAATGCTATAGAATTACTGGTACATGTTTTGCTTATGGTAAGCATGGACATCTAGCAAGAGACTGTTTACTGAATAAAATGAAAGATTTACCATCCACAAAGCCAGTAGCCCATGCTAAACTGTATTCTATTGCTAAACCAGATGCTAAGGCTTCAAAGTCAGTAGTTGAAGGTATTATTCATTTTCCAAATAAAGTTGCAAAGGTTTTATTTGATCCTGGCCCAAATCTATCATTTGTTTCCTCTCATTTTGCATCTCACTTTGGAAAAGAACCTAAACAACTTGATTTCTTGTTGAGTGTCTCAACACCAGTTGGTGAATCTTTGACTGCAGATCTTGTTTATCCTTCATGTTTAATCCCAATGGGAGAATTTAATCTTCTAGCAAATTTGATCCTTTTAAATGTTCAAGATTATGATATTATCTTTGGTATAGATTGGCTTTCTTCATATCATGCTACAGTAGACTGTTATGAGAAAACAGTCACTTTGAATCTTCCTAATGAGATCCAATTGCAAATCAAGGGTGTGTTGGGGTATGCCCTTAAGGCTAATGTTTGAGGCCTTGGGATTATTTCAGTATCATGTATAAACTCTATGTTTATAAAGGCAATGGTTGTTATTCAGGTTGTT
>JANTFE010020874.1:7753-24312 GCA_027562315.1 Costus pulverulentus
ACATACATGCTATCGATCTAGAAGCCCTAGCTTCCGCTGTGAAAATTTTATATATGCGCCTATTTAGGGTTTCGCCACCCCCTCCCCCTTGCTTAGGGGACTTTCAATGGTCAAAAGCCATTCTTCCAATTGAACAAGGTAAAGATAAACTACTTGGATCGTTCAGTTTTGGTGGTAATTTATTTTGTATAAGAGCACTACAATCCTCAGTTAAAGCCACAGTGCAAGTACCATAGTCATCTAATTTTCTTTTGTTAGACAATATTTCTTTCAAGAATTTTGCATAAGATGACATTTGAGATATAATTTCAGTAAAAGGAATATTAATGTAAAGCTTTTTCAACACTTCAAGAAATTTGCCAAATTGTTTGTCTAGTTTAGTTTGAACTAACCTTTGTGGAAAGGGTATAGATGGCCTATAAGGAGGAGGTAAATTTGGTTTAGAATCATCTTTCTCACATGGTACATCCCCTTTTGGTTCATCACCCTTTTGAGGTTGCAAACTAGCTTGGGTCTGTTCATGTTTAAAAGATTTTTCTAATTCTAATTCATCTTCATGATCATGATTAAGCGCTTTTCATTTTTTTCAACTTTCCCTTTAGGTTCTTCTAATTGTTTCCCACTTCTAGTGATGATAGCATTACAGTGCTCCCTAGGATTCAATTCAGGTTCAGCAGGTAATTCTCCAGGGGGTCTATAAGAGCTACTAGCTTGTTGTGCTATTTGATTTTCTAAGATTTTGTTGTGGGCTGTTAAAGATCCTACTTGTGAAGCTAATTGACTAACCATTTATTCGAGATCTTCAATTTCCTTATTTTTATTTTCCATGAACTGATTTTGATTAGCCATCATCTTTTCAAGTATGGACTCAATGTTTGAATTCTGATTTGAATTTTGATTTTGATTTGGATTTGGCCTTTGGTATCCTTTGTTTTCATTTTGTCCCCCTACATTATTATTGTTTTTCCAAGATAAGTTGGGGTGATTTCTCCATCCAGGGTTATAAGTACTAGAATAGAGATCATTAGTTCTACATTGATTATAGTTCCCTAAAGCATTTACTTGTTCACTATCCTGACTAGCAATGACCTTACAATTTTTAGAAATATGACCATTGTTACCACAAACTTCACAAACAATAGAAGAAACAGTAGCAGTTTGCATCTTAAAAGAATCGAACCTATTGCACAAAGAGTCTACCTTCTCTGCCAAGGTGCGCCAACCATCATTCTCGTTCTTACCTTGAGAAGGTCTGTAAAGTACTCCTCTCTTGGAAGTCCACTGATTATGATTTAGAGTGATGTAGGGACACCCCCAAGAAGATCAACAAGGATTAAGAAGGCCCCAATTCGCTATGGGATGTGTACTTGAGTCATTTGGATACTTTGGAACTTGTCCAACTTTTGTGAAACTTGTTAATTTCCTGCACTTCTTATTATTGTAATATTGTTACAAACTCTTTTACTTCCAGCCCTTAATGTTTTGGTAGTTAGGAATCTAGCCTAGGATTTATTTTATGATGTCTTTGTTTTATTTTTAGTGGTTGTAATAGGATGTTCTAGCCTAGGCTTTATGCAGACTTGTATTTCACATGCAAGCACCTTGTTCCTTCAACGAAACGTGACCTTGGCTTGGGTCAGTCAAAATCAGTCAAGAGCAGCCCAACATACAAATCAAGCTCAGCTCAGCCCAAAGTTCAAATCAACCATCAAGCCAAGGGGTGAAGGGGGTAGAAACCACAAGCCACGAAGATACAAATGGAGTCTACGAGTACACTAGTCAAGGGCATGGAAGATCTCGAATAAGCTAGCAAGCTCACCCCTAAGCTAGCTCAATAATAGAGAAAGGACTATTTCAACTACTCAATAAATTTCAGAAATCAAGCCAATCCTACCATACTCCTATGTGTTTCAAACCAGCGGATCATGGACCTCATCCAACGTCCATCCTCATGCCAACAAGGACGAAATCTTCTCCAGCCATGCAACAAATCTCCAACGAAGTTCAGCAATGGAAACAAGCTTATGATGAAAGCCTAGCAACGTTTCAAAAACTTGTAATGCTAACTTGCAGCCAAGAAAGGAATCACCAACGTCTCTTTGCTGCTGAAGAAGGAAACTGAAACCTTCACCTAGCAACATTCGCTTGCAAAGCTCCTCCTATATGTATCTCGCATTCACGATTGTAATAAGCAGATTAGTGAATTTTGGTAAATGAAATAGTTTTCTTCCAATGGAATCGGATGTTTATCATCTTCTTCTCCTCTGAGGTGCTTGTGTCACCTAGCTTTCCCTTCTTCCTCCTTCCCAAACCTTTCCTTCCTCCCGCAATCAAACCAGCCAGTAATGAGTGTTCCAAGGATTTCTGAATCTTTGTGAGCATGCCGCTGACAATCCGCCGGTCAGATCCTCACAAGATTTCGAACATCACTCCTCTCCAAGACAAAGCCAAAGCTGTCGGCATCTGCCCATCCACCTCTCCGATTGCCGGAATCGGAAGAATCACCGTCACGCCCAGCTTCTGCCAACACGTCCTCTACTTCGCTAGCAATTTCACCCAAAATTCTGAAACCTCTTTCGCTTCCTGCCGGCGATCCAGCCATTGGATCCCCATAGAACTTCAGTCACCACGTCATCTTTCCTAGATGAGTCTTCAGCAGCCGGCATCCACCAATCCTCCTATCTGATCACCGGAATCAAACGTCTATTCGAATCCCCTGTTCTCGCCAGCCTTCCGCCCTAGTTCCACCTTTCTTCGTCGATCTCCTCCGTCCGGCCATCTTTCACTCCCAAACTCCGACCATGTCTTCCCCTCCACCATAATAATCTGTAGTTGTAGCAGGTTTTGATTTGGTGCACCACCGGACGTCGAGCGATGCCCCCTGTCCTGCTCGCGCACTTCCCCTGTTCTGCTGAACATCAGCTTCTCCCCCTTCGCCAATACTCGGATGCCAGTTGTGCCTCCCCCACTATCTCTCGTTGGTGCCCCAACGTCATTAGTGCCCCCTCTTCCTCCCATGTTCCAGTGCTATTGACGAGCAATCCGTGCTCTCGCGTCATTGAACGACGCAAACCATTCTTCCACTGTTCCAAATCTCTAGAAATTTCCTGCTACAGCTTCCTATTTGCTAATCTGAATACGTTTATTCTCGCAGGTATTTTAACCAATCAGCGCAACAAAAGTCCTGAACATTGGTCAGATATTGAAGTACACCTCTTGCTGTTTCATTCGGTCTAGTTGATGCAATCCCAGATTTATCGGCTCAACCTATGAGGCATTGCCACTTTTACAATCTGGAACATTTCTGTGCAGTCTTAATTTACCGATCTGACTAGCTATATTGCTTCAAATATTATACATGACAGCTCTTCACCATCTGACCTTTATGTGATTCACAAGAGCTAGTTTTGTTCTATATGCTGGTTTAATCGGTTTAAATTTTTTATGCATGGATTTTCCCACAAGGAATAGCTACTTTTCTTAAATTATATCGATTTGTAGCAATGAATTCTTGCTGCTTACTGTATTTTTAAGTTTTTAAATACTTTTTTTCTGGTTTGCATAGCACATGTCGTCGCCACACATCAAGGGGTATCTATCGCATCAGCATCTTATCATTGCCCCAGCTAGCCAATCCTAACAACACAAGTCAGCCACCTTTGCTAATACTTCAACTCAACCAACGGCTACAAGATCTTCTCTTCAGCACGCGTAAAAGGAGTATCACATCCAGTCAGCATGTAGCAACCAACAACCAATGAAAGCATAGCCAGAGAATGCCAAAGGTCACACAAATGTAATCGTTGAGAGAAAGGTTTTAAGCTTTGAACTTGTACACTTTGCACTCTTTAGTCGACTTCCTTTGAACTGAAAATTTGTGTTAGTGTTATGGTGTGTAGAGGGTTGAGCTTGCTCCTCTGAATCATCCCCATCTTCCTCCTGCCTGCCGATTCCATCATCACCTCAAACTCATCTAGTGTCATTGTTCCATTGTCGAGCCTCAACTTCTAGCAAGTCATCTTTGGATTTCTAGTTGGACAATGTTGGAGACACAACCTTCAGTCATTGAGGACCTCTTATACCGAAAGTTCATTGCCTTGAAGAAGCTTAAAGGGGTTCGGCCCCCTTCACTTAAGGGGGCCCTAGGTGCTTTCATTCCAACTCATCTTTCACAAAACTACACTTACCATTAGAATGTTTGAGCTTCATACCTAAGGGATCTAGGGCATATTTTCATTTTTCATCATAGAGCCATCTCCTCAAGCAGCTTGAATGCATCGTCAATGGTTTTGCTCATGAGAGCTGCTCCTGCAGCAGCATCAACAATTAGTATAGTATTGTACAACAAACCATTATAGAAAGTATGAATTAAAACCCAATTCTCAAGGCCATGGTGAGGACACTTCCGTTGTAAATCATTGAATCGCTCTCATGCCTCACTGAATGATTCTCCATCCTTTTGTTGAAAGCTTGTGATTTGATTCCTCAATTAGATGGTCTTGCTTGGTGGAAAATATTTCATCAGAAAAGCATTTGATAACGGATCCTGTGTTGTAAAGGTACAGGTTGGTTGTGATTGAGCCATGAACGTGCTCGGTCCATAAGAGAAAAAAAAATCTTAGTTTCAAACCATCATTAGAAACTCCATTAATCTCAGCAGTATCACAAAGTTCTAAAAATAAAGCAAGATGTTGGTTTGGATCTTCAAGAGGAGATCCTCCAAACTGGTTCTGTTGAATCATAGATAGAAAAACAGGCTTAATCTCAAAGTTGTTAGCCTCAATCACTGGTCTAGCAATGCTAGAGTGAATCTCTTGTGGATTGGTGGCTGCATAGTCCCTCAATGATCTTCTTTCTGCCATATCTACAATTTCTTCTACTTGATTTTCTTGAAATATCAACTTCCTGTGCAATCTCACTGTTTTGTTAATCTCAAAATCAAAAGGTACAAGAGGTCCTAATATAAGGTTCCTGCACATGCAAAGTAGATAGATCAAATAATATCAAGCAAAACTAAAAATAAACAAAAACAAAAAATAAAACCAAGTATAGCAATACTCTCAATATCCTCAATATTGACAAAAACCAAGGTCCCCGGCAACGGCGTCAAAAACTTATTATAGTCCGCAAGTGCACGGATACTCAAAGTAATAAAGAAAGATATCGAACCATAGAGACCTCGTTTGTCAAGTACCGAATAATCAATTTCTTACTATCTAGGCAATCGAAACTATGCAATTGAACTAATGATGGCTAACGAAAATATCAAAGAGAGAAACTGGGACTAGGGTTTCATTCACTTGTAATTTATATGACTAGATATGAAAAGATGTTCGTCAGTTTAATTCTATCATTATAAAGATGTAATTTACATCATAAAAGGATCATCTCACTTTCGTGCAGACGATAATGTTGGGACCGATCTTCGCTTTCGCGCAAGATCTATCCCAAGCTGAAAATAAGTAAATCATCAATTAAAGAACTCAAGGATCACTTTCGTGCATCCGAGTCTAAACACAAGTTCTACTTATGGTTCTCTAACGTTTCGATCCTCACTTTCACACAAGATCTCCACATTTGATAAATTAACTCAATCCTAGATTCATATTATTATCATGGCATTGATTCTTCTAAAATCAAGAAATAAGAATTAACCTAATTTCTTACAGTAAGTTCATAACATTTAATTCTAGGGTTCCAAATTCTTAAGTAAGTCACCTTTCGGTCTATTGCGAAAGCTCTAAGATATGATTAATAACATGAATCTATGGAGAATCAAAGAGCAATTTTTAGATAAGTAGAATTATCATGCTAAAATTATACGGGACGAAGTAATGAAAAGTTTATCTAGTCATTAAGAAATCAAAGGGAATTACTCCCCCCATGTCCCACAAAAGGTTTAAGCTAGTATGGATAAAATATTACAATAAACCATAGTTTCTAGCGATCAGAAATCAAAAAGAAAGGGGAAGAATGAATAACCACATGGCTGTAATCAAAATTACAGCCGTAATAAGTGTATGAACAGTGCTAGTGTTGGGTTCTTCGTCGATTTCGCCTCTGATCAAGATCCTTTCATGTTGAAACTTCTGGGCTATGTTCTCCTACTCCATGTGAAGCTTCCCCTCAAATTTCACGGCCGGAGATGGGTTGTACGCTTCCTAGCGGCGAAACCTAAGGCGGCTACATAAAACTCGATTTCTCCCTAGACAGTGGATGAAAATTAGGGCTTCTTCATTCTCTCTCTTCTCCTCCTGAAAATCTCTCCTTTTGCTTTTTACAGCTTTGAATTTTATGGCCTGGATCGCACTCAATCGATCACGCAAAAATCGTTCTTCAAGGTTGACCGGGAAAATCGCGTCTAGAGTTAAAATTACGGCCGTGGAAATAGCTACGGCACCGCCGTATTTTTAGTCGAGTTATCTGATCAAAATGATCTAGAAATTATGGTGCCGTAATATTGGTTATGGCAGTGACGTAATTTCAGCCAAATTTTCTGGTCGGAAAGTGCTCCAAATTACGGCCCATGAAAATCCTTACTGTATTGCGGTAATTTCCGAAAATCTTTCTGGATGAAAAATTCCCAAATTACAACAGTGCTCTAATATTACGGTAGCCAGTGAAAATACGGTATCGTAATATAGATTACAACCCTGGCATAATTTGGTCTGAAGCTCCAATCTTCATGAAATTTGTCGTGTAATCTCCTCTTGATGGTGGGAACTCATCCATGCATATGAATTGCTTGAAAACACCTAAAAATCATGCCTTTTTACCTGAAAATCATCAAAAACCAAAAACAGTCTAGATTCCACAGTAATTGATAAAAAAGGCATAAAAATAAGCAAAGGTTCATGAATTTGACTCAAAAAGATATATGAAATGACATAAAATTTACTATAAAATTCAGTATCATCAACAAGGTTCCACCTCCCTTAAAAATTTCGAAGGGGCCTGACGCAATCACAATAAGGTGATCTCAACATTCAAGTCAACCACCAAAGCAGTACACGAGCATCATCAATCCATTATCACCCCACACGAAGGTGTTGCGACCCATGAGCTTGGCACCTAGGCCACCTGAAGACCTGATCAACAATCGCTACCAGAACCAGTTGACCAACATGGCCCAAGAATAACTAGTACAATGATGAATCAGCCCACCATTAGCAAATTCTGCTATTTCATCGCCACTTGCTCCGAGATGGTTTGATGGACTAGTTGTAGCCCAGAAGGCCCAACCCAAGCGCCTAGCTTTAGATTCCCTCATATACTTTAGTTGGTAGTAGTTAGTATGCATTAGTTAATGCTCACATCAGTATGCATGCATCAGCAGCATCTTGATTGCTTTTAGTTAGTTAGAGTAGGTAGTCATACTTGTGGTGTGATATTCCCTAGTCATTCTTGTGGTGTGATATTCCCACCCTTACTCGATAAAAATGAGTTGGAGTTTAGTTTGTTCCTTAACTTTCTTGTGTGATAGGAGCTCACTTAAGAGAGGTTAGAGTGTAGAGTAAGGTGTGTGATCCTTGGCTCGGTCTCGATTCCTCGCCTACCGGTTGTAATCGTATTTCCTTTCAAAGAAGTAAATTGCATCACTAGTGCATTAGGTTTGCCTATTTTCGGATTTTTATTGTGTTGTTCTTGCTTGATTTCCATACCCACGGGCATCCGTACATTGGAGACATAGACGTTCCTTGGCTTTGGTGTGACCACAGGTTCATAAGCGCGTAAGCTGTGTCACCGCTAAGTTCGCTGCCCTTGTTGTTGTGCTGTGCTTAAATTGCTCACTAAGAGAGGTTAATGAATTTCATTTACGTAGTTGGGTGTCGTTGGTTTCTTCATCTCCATGTTGCCTCGAAACGTATTCATTGTTGTCTTCCACATTATTTCTCGCTAGTTTTTATGTTACTCATTTTTTGACACACGTTTTACTTCCCTCGTCTCAAGACCCTCTCACATTTTCTAGTCATCGTCTCATAAAACCATAGAGTATGAAGCTAAGGACCAACCCACCTATAGTAGCTGCATCACCATGCTTGTTGAGCAATCTCAATGCCATGTCCCAGGCTCAACCTACCACGCTCCTACTCCATGTGAAGCACTGGTCAATGGGCCCACTATGTCAATGTCAATATCTGCTATGTCTTTATTACCTCTGTCCCCTAGACAAGGTATTAGCAACTAAGTATGTTCAAATCTTGTGAAGTTCAAAAAAAGACTACCACTAATTCGAACTGCTTCCCAAAAGCATGTCCATTCTCTACTTTCAAGTAGTTTGCCCTAAAACTCCCTTAACTTATAGCACTACTACCTTAATAAGCTAGAATGTCACTCTGGTCTGACTGGAATAAGCTGCCAAGTACAAATACTATGCTTTTCCTGGCATTACTGACCAAGAACCACCCCTTAGTTCTTTATATAACCTAAGTGTGCTCTATACTCCTTATCCTATGCCTAGCACATGGACTGGACATGGTACTAAAAAGTCTTCAAGTTCCCATTGAACTTGGGCACTATACGGAGAAGATTCTTTATCCTGGTTAGAAGTTACCCATAACACAGGCACACATGAATTGATTCAATCCTTATTCTCACATTTTCTGAACCTTAGGATGCCCACAACCTGTATTTATGGTTTAGATTCCATCTTTGACTATCTGTGTAAAGTGGTGGACCTTGGACTAAATCCAAGTCGCAGTTTCCTCCCACTAGCCTTTTTCAAAGAAAGACATTTCCAAGAAAAACAGTACTATGAGCAATAATCACTTGTTCTCCTGTGGGTCTATGGAAATTGTGTTCCACTTACACCTAGTATGTTAAGATGGAATTAAGTCCAGTGTGGAGGAAGCTTTTAGCCTAGTCTCATAAGAGATATCTATGACTTTCAATTCCTCCCACTAGAACCACCTACCAAAGGTATTCTTTGGGAAGTATGAGCTATGAGCTGACCTCATACTCATTATGATAGTCACTTGTGGCTCAAGTATTCTCCATCCATCCTAGACTGAATATTACTTATGAATTTCAATAAACTGGTTCTATATATTTTATAGTAAATTATGAATTCCTCTATTTTGTCCTTTTAGTTCACATTAACTTACTTGGTGAAGGACATTTATTTTCCATCAATAAACATGAATTTGCCTATCTTTGACGTATCAAAAGATGTCAAGATAGCCAATCACCTAGACGGAGTTTGATCCCAAGAATTCAGGTGCATGAAGTCATTGGATGTATCTCTTGTTTATGATAAAATTCTAAGTCAGAAGATTGGTATTCTATATGAACCACTTATAAAACTCCCTTTAGTTATTTTTGTTACCTCATTATTTTACATAATATAATGACAAGAGATTTGCAAATGAAAAGAATAATAAATTCATTTTATTACAAAGGAATAGACATAATGTCAACTACGTTATTGCAAAGAAAAAATCAATCCTATCTTTGACAAATAAAAGAGTTGCTTGGCAGCATTAGTGCTCGAGTAAAGTCTTTTCAATGTCAACCATGTCCTATTTCTGTGGAGCACCTGCATGTTTTTGCAAATATTAGTCTCTCCATGTAGTATAAAATACTCATGTATAGAAATAGATAATATAGGATTTGGTAACAAAATTACCTAAGCCTAAACACGAATGGTCACTTGTCTTCATCTCTCTTTGAGGATGTTTGCAACCTTTGGGCCAATGGCCTTTCTGACCACAGTTGAAGCACTCATTCTTTCTCACCTTGGCCTTCGTCTGTGCTTTGGCCTTGGACTTGCCCTTACCCCGTTTTCGCTTCTTACTGTCTCTAGAGACCATAAGAACGGACTTGGATTTGGACTTGTCTATTTCCTTCTCCGTCATTTCTAGCAGCTTCAGAAGGTCCTTGTGAGTATAGGCAATATTATTCAAATTGAAGTTGATGATGAATGCACTATAACTCGGAGGTAGCGACTGCAGGTTCAGATCCGTAGCCAAATCTTGTTCCATCGGGTGTCCCAGTCTATTGAGATGCGACAAGTACCTAAGCAACTTGAGCACATGCAGTCCTAGTAGAGCACCTTCAGGCATCTTGCATTGATAGGTAGACTTAGATGTTTCAAACCTTTTTGTTCTAGTCTGCGATTTGAACAGTTGCTTTACATGCGTGATGATCTGAAATGCGTTCTGATCCTCATGCAACATCTACAACTTGGCTGACATCGCAGATATTATAAGGCAGCTAACATACACGGCGTCATCCTGATGCTTACGATAAGCTTCCTGTTCCACCGTGAGGGCTGAGGATGGCAATGGAGGAGGAAGCACTTGTTATAAGACATACAGCTTCTTCTCCTACTTGAGGACTATCCTCATGTGGTGGTACTAGTCCATGAAATTGACTCCAGTCAATTTCTCCCTATCAAGGACAGAATGGAGTGACCGTCCGCTGTTGTTATTGTTTGTAGATGTCATCTACAACAAAAGCCAAAAGCATATCAGTATCACAATGTCAGCTATTTATTCTCGTCTTTTATAAATGATTGTTTTTCACTATTTTATTCGAATCGATAATCCTCAAAAATCGATCAAGAAGTCACCCGACTTCCTTAGTGAGATGGGAACCTCATTTCGTACACGGCCTTGCATCCCACGGCGGTGGGATGTACTACACAACGTGACACATGCTTGCTAAGATAGGCCCCCGGCCAATTACGACTTTGCAATTCCTCTTCTCAAGACAGTTCAAAGCACTTTATGTCCAACGGAGGCTAGATATAGCACAAAGCCTTAATCTCTTGTGGGTGCCTCTAAAATTCTCATCATGTGAACCAACACATAGGAAAAATCTAGACAAGTTCGACCTGACCGTTATACCCAGGGCCAATGATTTCCTTGCGGAAGGCGCATCCAGAGTTTTAGCCAGATTGAGGAAATCATTGTCACCACACGCCTCCTGAAGATAGATGGGTGTGTCCCATGGGGGTTGGAAACAATGCACAACACCAACGATTGATAGTTTGATGAGGGTTACGCATCAGAAGGCAAAACAGGGCTTGAAATAATTTATCAAGGATTTTTGTGGTCTTGGCACCACGAGCTTTTATCTTATTTCTACCAATACAGGCATGCAATCCTATATTATAATAAACAAAAGTAGTAAAGGCATGCTAGAGCAAAAACATAAAAATATGATGTCATCAAAGTCCATAAGTAGGGTAACAAACCCCAGACTTAGTCCTAGCCACCTAGCACTACCAAGGGCTATGAGTCATGGACTCATGCCAACAAGTCCTTAGCTCATCCCTGAGTGCCCTAAGGGCTCTGCTACCAAGCCCTGAGGTGCGCCACCATGGTCTTAAGCTCCATGGGTTAGCTCACGAACCCTAAAGGCACCATCTAGAAAACCCTAGATCCCCTTTAGGTTCAACCAGCCCGAATCTCCTCCATAAGCCAACTCGCAAGTCTTAGGTTCCTTCTTGGATTCGAACAACTAAGATCTCTTTGTAGAAGCTAGCTCACAAACCCTAGACTCCTTCCAGGGTTCAGCCAATCATCCATGTGCCATCTACTCAAGATGTCCCACCATACTCGTTAGATGCGCCACTTCCCTTGCTAGGTGTGCCCCCTTTGCTTGGAGGTGTCATCATGCAAGTGTAGGTGCTGTTCTTCCCTATCTTAGCCTTTGAAAGCAAAAAGCGCCCCTAAAGGCCCTCAACTTTTGGTTAAGAGGGAAAACAGTCCCTTACCAAGGTTAGGTATGCTAACTAACTTGATCAGCCCATGAACCATTAGATGCGCTACTAGGCGGCCCTAGTTGTATCATGGTTCGGCCCAAAGATCAGCCCTCATGGTTGGGCTAATGACAAAGATCAGCCCTCTAACTTGCTTAGGTTGCACCATCTCCTTTGGGCAGCCCTCTTCCCTCAAGTATACCATCAAGGTTGCCCTAGAAGTCACCTTAGGTGAAGCCGATTAAGAGATGCGCCACCTTAGGGGTGAGGTGTGCCAACCCTAACCCTAGCTATCAACCCCCTTTAGGTGTGCCTCTAGGCAACCCTAGAGGCCACCCTAGGGTTTAGCTAGGTATGGGTGGCGCCACCTTGAAAGATGCGCATGGGAGAAAGAAACGCTATGATGCCTTCAGGGTCTTCAACTTAGACTTACAATACAAATTTGAAATCCAAAATTGAAAGTTGGCACACAGGCCTCATAATGATACATCACAGGCATGGCAATAGAGCTTGACTTTGATCACAACATAAATTCATAAACAATGTTACTCATGCAATTCTACATGCTATGAAAAATCAACAAGTAATCACTTTTAATTTTTCACAAAACCCTTTCGATTAATTTTCAGCGACTCTTTATCATCCTTTTAATTTTATTTCACCTTTAATAGGAGTCTACAAGAGGTAGCCACCCCTTGCAATCCTTAAGGGAATAAAATCTAGATGACGATTAAGAGGCAAAAATTGAAAGAAATAAATTTTCAATAGAAAATTCATGGCATAAAAGTTTCAAAAATGATTTTTCATGACATGGAGCTGCACATGTAGAAAAATACAGCTACGGGCCTTGTTAGATTGCTCTGATACCACTGTTAGGAATCTCCAAACTGTATAAAATTTTAAACACAGTGGAACGACGATTCGAAATAGAATTCCCACAATTCGCCAGGATCGTCTTGCAAATGAACTAGAGGATGTGTAGAGTAGTATACCTTTGTTTACGCAATTTTTAGAGAATTGTCGATGATGAAGATGATCAAGTGTTCGTCCTCTGCAGTGATGCACACATGGATGGCCTCGAGACTTCTCCGCTCCACACACGTGCTAGATCCGGGAGAGGAGATCCACACCTTGGGAAATTTGCTCCCTTGCTTGCACCAACTTCAAAGAACATGCGCCAAGGATGCTACCCTCTTCAAGTAGTGCCTATCTGATGAAGATTGTGCTACCTATATGCTGTCCTTGTCTTCCATATGTGCCACCAAAGCGTCAAGGAAGAAAGGAGAGACCCTCAAGGTTCTCCTTGCGCCAAGAGGACATTACTGCCTACCTTTCATGAAGGTGGCGACAACTTGGTTGAAAACTACAAGGAGGAGAAGGGGGCGACGGCTAAGAGGAGAGGAGGAAGGCAATGGGCAGCTAGGGTTTGCAGTAGGCAACAAACATACATTATGCACCCCACCCCCCAGGCTCTATATTTATATAAACTTAATGTAGGGCCCAATCACTTAAGTTGTAATATTTTTATTCAAAATATTCATGAGGTAAGTTGTGGCCCCCACCACTTAAGTTGTGAATTAAACATTAATTAATTCATTTTATCTGAATAAAATATTAAGATAATAACTTAAGCTAGTAGGCGCATATGATCATGTCCCCGCACAATTCTCAATGTTGACTCGAGTATTGACTCATCTGACATAAACTTAGTCAACGAGAGCCAAAATTGGTCACCCGAGGTCAACCAAGATCAACTCAATCATCAAAATCTACAAGCCTCCTCTCAACTCATATAAATCAACAACGAAGCATAAAACTCCCAAATAGACCCGAATCATTTATAGATTCGATCTGATATATCAATACGGAGTCTCTAGCGTCTAGGTTTGTGACCCTATAGGTTCTTCAGATGTTGATAGTAATGACTAAATCATCATAAGCAATGAGTGGCACCAAGAAGTACATCAATATGACCCAAGTCATCAGAATAAATGTCATCGTCGACAACCGCTAAAACTGCAACAAAGTATAAGTGCAGCTTTGTCCTTTTGCCAGACTAATATCCTAATTGGATAAATGTGTCACACTTGTTTACCCAATCTCATGGTCATGACTAAATCAAGTTCTCACTTGGGTATGGCCATATACTTTCAGTCATGCATCCATATAGGGTGCCATGGACATCAAGCTTCCACACAAGAAAGGGGCAAATCCTTTCTTGGAACATTGAATTTCTCATATGGCTCATGACGAACCCAATAACAACTGTTATGACTTCCCTTTTACGATGAAGCGTTAGGTTGTATCAAACTGCCTCATTTACCATATAGAGATACAAATGCCCTCAAGTATAGGACAAGCGTAATTCTGTCATTTTGATATTCAACTCATGACACCAAGATGAATCCTCACGGTGAGTCGGTCTAGTATATCTCCCTGGAGACACCTATATACCTGCGTTAGTAACTCGTGCTCAACCAGCGCATATACCAGTCTCAAATGAATCGTAACTATCCCATATCCACTATGATTCTTGACCGGGGATAAAACTGAGACTTTATAAAACATCCATCTCTATGGACATTGTACATGTAAATGTACATGTGCGCAGATGTACAAATTTGCATAACAATGTCCTTGCCAGGATAACTCATCTACCAATTAGATATAAGACACATATCCCATTGGACCATCCAAAGCTCCTAGGGCATAAACACTAATAGAATCAACTTCATGGACAATCCTTGATGATAGTCCTCAAGTATGAGAAAAAGCTTTATGTCTTAGAGCAAGCTCTTCCTCCTCCACCGGCATCTTCAGCTTGTATAGCTGAACAAGAGGCTTATCACAAGCATCAGGATGATGCCTTGGATGTATCATGCCTTATGTTAGTCACCATGTCATTTGAGTTGTGTTGTATCCCAACAAGTAGATAAACAAAACTTATTTCTGAAGTCGCAGCCAAAACTTATTGTATGTCGCGTAGGGACTTGTCACCCCCTAATACGGCTCCAAAAACTTGTTGAGTTACCACACTTGTTGTTATCTCCGTAAGTGCACGGATACTCGAAGTAATAAAGAAAGATATCGAACCCATAGAGATCTATGTTGTCAAGTACCAAATAATTGATTTCTTCCTATCTAGGCAATCGAATAAAAGCAAAGTAAAGATCGAAAACACATAGGAAAATACTACCGGAGAGAAATTGGGACTAGGGTTTCATTCACATTAATTTTCATGACTAGATGTATAAGGATATTCATCAATCAAATTCTATTATGATAAAGGCATAATTTACTTTGTAAGGGGATTATCTCACTTTCGTGCAGATAACCATGTAGGGAAATCCTCGCTTTCGCGCAAGATTTATCCCAAGCTAATGATAAGTAAATCATCAAACAAAGAACTCGAGGATCACTTTCGTGCCTCCAAGTTCTAAGTCGATCGCCTCGAGTGGAAACTCGAGGATCACTTTCATGCATCCGAGTCTCAACACAACTTCTACCTATGGTTCTCCAACGTTCCGATCCTCACTTTCGTGCAAGATATCCACGTTTGACACAATAACTCAATCCTAGGTTCACAATTATCATCATGGCAATTCTATCATCCTGGCAATTATCATCATGGTAATTATCATCATGGCAATAGACTCGGTCACCCTCCCCAAGGAGTCAATCACTCTGTCTATGTGGCGCTCTTGATTGTACATTTGTGCTGATAGTGCCTGAAATCCTAGGTCATGGTGGCTAGCAAACCCTCCTTGAAGTGTGTGTGAATAATCATTTGTTCGTTGTGAAGAATCTTGATGGGGTGACTCCATGCCAAAGGGGTCACCTCTTCCACCCCATGTGGTGGTGGTGGAACAGTGTCAAGTGGTGGTGTGAAAGCTGCTTCGGCGGTACTTGGAGGTAACTTCCAATTTGCTCTATCCCTGACTGTTGCCTTTTCAGGATGGGGTAAAGGTAGAGTAGGGACATTTGGTCCAAGGACCAAACAAAAAGCATCCCCCTCTCTAACAATCATTTTCATAGCCATGCAAGACTCAATATCAAGCCTTGCATTCCCCTTTGCCAATTCCACTCCATATGGCTCAACTCCTAAATATTGGGCTATAGGAGTTATCAATCCTCCTATCACAACAACTCCTCTCTTTGCCCTAGCAACCTTGTCTATATGTTTCATCATAAAGAAAGCAACATCCACAGCAAAACCATTAAGCATCCCCCATAGAAAATAAAGCTCATGTTGACGAACCATACCATCACTATCTCCTCTACCAAACATGGTGTGTGCTAGTACTCTATGTGCATACTTGATACATAGGTTCATGATCTTTGAAGCTCTAGCAGAAGCAGAATAAAAGTGACTTTCATCAGTGATTTGATGCCAGAAAATTCCCTCCATAAATCCTAGGGGTATCTGAGTGTATCCTCCTGTGCTCAACTCAAAAATATCTCTAATCTCCTACAGTGTCAGTTTCCTTTCTTCATTGACCAGTTTAAATGTGATTTCCCCTTCAGCAGGGCCATTTGAGTATTCTTTCAAGTCAATGATCAAACTACTCAGAAATTCCAAAACCAATGGTAAATATGTAGGTGGATGCATCTAAAAAAATTTCTTGGCTTTTATCCTATCAAACATCCACAACACATCCTCATATAGTCCTAAGGATTGAAATGTCCTTTTGTCAGCATATTTTGTGTTGATCACCTTCTTCTCCAAAATCTGATTGTATCTAGTCTCTGTTGGGGTATGCCCTTAAGGCTAATGTTTGAGGCCTTTGGATTGTATCAGTATCATGTAATAAACTCTTATGTTTATAAAGGCATGGTTGTTATTCAGTTTGTTACA
>JANTFE010020890.1:0-10023 GCA_027562315.1 Costus pulverulentus
ACATTATTCAGAAGCACACTTATTGCAGCAGACAATGTAACAAACTGAATAACAACCATTGCCTTTATAAACATAAGAGTTTACACATGATACTGAAAGAATCCCAAGTCCTCAAACATTAGCCTTAAGGGCATACCCCAACACATACCAGACTCACAAGTACCATAGCTGTCCCACATCCACTAAGGTACATTGACTGGGGATAATTGTTTGAGCACAGATCCAATCTGTCTCCAGGGACATTATCATGTAAGTACACAGTCGCAGGTGTAGACAGACAATGATAACGACAATGCCATAATGATATATAAATATCAATGTCAAGTAGTACATAAATTGACCAAAGCTAGGTCCTAGGGCATATACACCAACAAGGAGGGGTTTGATAACTTCATCTTCATCACTAGATCAAGGGGAAGAGTTCTTAATACTTTCCTAGTGTCTCTTTGCATTATTTTAGAGAGATTACATGTTGAATTCATCGATGAACATGCTGTTTTCTTTGAACATGAACGTGTAAACCCTATTTTCGGGATTTAGGAAGTAGCCCATTGATTGATTTTTAAATTACATGTTTTATATGAATCTTTGTTAAGAATATTATTGATTTTGATTTGATTAGAATTGTGTGTATCTCGCTTTAATACTCTGGCCAAGGTTTATTGCATTTGAGACGTCGCGAGAAGGACCGAGTGGTGAATCGCGACGTCAAATCTATTCTTTCTAAACCTGTGAATCCGATCACGAGAGTAGTTTGGATTTACCTAAAGGATTCTATGGTTTTTCACAAAACTTAATGGATCTATTTATGTTAATTGTCACGAGAGTAGGGAATTAATGTAAATAAATACTGGATTACGCTTCGAGAGGAGGTAATCTGTACCCTAGGAAAAATCTCTTTCGAAACTATAATTTTCTATCCAAAGAATTTATTTTTATTAAATTCATAATCGTCAACGTGGTGAACCCTAAATCCTGATTTTATCTGAATTGATTTTTTACCAAAAACCCTACCTTTGTTTCTTTTACTTTGTATTTAGAAGTTGCCAAAACAAAAACTCCGATTTGATTCATCTAGACATAGATCGATCGTGTAATCGGTACTTGACCACCAGATCCTCGTTGGGAACGATATCTTTTTATTACTTCGATAAATCCATGCACTTGCGGATCGCTATCAATACCTTCCAGTAAGACATGGCCTTACACTCTCAAAGAGCTAGTGTCCTACCACATAGGCTTATGCTTCGGCGGTGGGATCGATCATGTATGCAATGTTGTGTACTAGACCAGACATGGCTTATGCTGTGAGCATAACTAGCAGATACCAATCCAATCTAGGTCTGCAGCACTGGGTGGCTGTAAAGAACATCGTTAAGTATCTAAGAAGAAATAAGGATCTATTCTTGGTCTATGGGGGACAAGAAGAGCTCAGTGTTCAAGGCTACACTGATGCGTCATTCCAGTCTGACCCTGACAACTTCAGATCACAGGCCAGCTATGTGTTCAAGATGAATGGAGGTGCTATATGCTGGAAGAGCATCAAGCAATCCACCATAGCGGATTCTACAACCGAGGTTGAGTATGTGGCAGCTTCTGAGGCAGCTAGAGAAGTCATTGAAGTTCATTTCTGAACTTCAAGTGGTTCCAAGTGTAGTGGATACCATTGAGCTCTATTGTGACAACAATGGGTCAATTGAACAAGCCAAGGAACCACGGTCTCATCAAAGATCCAAACACATACTCAGGAGATTTTACCTGATCAGAGAGATCATCGATAGAGGTGATGTCAAGATTAGTAGTGTTAACACAAAGAACAATCTGGTGGACCCATTGACCAAGGCTTTGGCGCAGTAGAAGTCACGCTAGAGATATAGGGTTGAGATTCCTCTACCTCTAGGTCTTAGTGTAAGTGAGAGATTGTTGATGTATATGTCCTGAGACCTAGTATTGGTCCATTATTGTACTACTTAACTCTGATATTTATATATCATTATGGCATTGTCATTATCTATGTTTGTTTACATATGCGATTATGTACTTCAAAGATAATGTCCCTGAAGACAAATTGGATCTGTGCTCAAATGGTTGTCCCCAGTCAATGTACTTGAGTGGATATGGGACAGCTTTGGTACTTGTGAGACTGGTATATGGGCTTGTTATGCATGAGGTGCTAACACAGACATATGGGTATGTCAGTGGTGGATATACTGGATCGACCTGCTGTGAGGCTATGACTTGGTGTCATGAGTTATCCTCACAAGTGATAGGAGATGCATTGATCCCTTGACTTGAGGTCATTGACCATTCTATTTGGTTAAGGACATGCTTTGATACAACCCAACACCTCACCGTAATTGGGAGGTCATAACGGTTGTCATTGAGCATATTACGACCCATATGAGAAGGTCAATGTACAGACAAAGGATTTGCCCCTTCCTAACGGAAGCTTGATATCCATGGAGCTCCTGTATGGTTCTATGACTGAAAGTGTATGGTCATACCTAGGTGAGAACTTGATTTAGTCATAACCATGTGATTGGGTGAAAATAAGTGGTGACACTCTTGTCAAATCGGATATTAGTTCGGCAAAGAGACTGTAATGCATTTGTACCTAGTGGAGATGATGGGGATGTCGATGTCGATATCCATTCCTATGACTTGGGTAGCAACGATGCACTGCTAGGTGCCACTCACTGCTTGTGGTGACCTTAGGTCAACACTGCCAACGTCAGAGGAACCTATAGGGTCACACACCTTGATACCCGAGTTCTCTTAGTGATCGGGAAGCCTTATGATCGAGTTATTAGATAGCTCGGATCGATTTGGGAGATTTCATCAACGCCAATGGGTCTGATGAGATGGAATAGAGGTATTGGAGCAAAACTTCATTTTTGGTAGGTTGACCCGAAATTGACCAAGATTGGTCACATTTGGATCAAGGTTGCATTGGATTGGATCGAATTGCTTAATCAACCCATGTAATGACATTTGGGTTGGCTCATTACCCAATGAAGCCCAATAACAAGTTGTCATGAAGAGGCAATAGGTTAAAAGGGTATAATGGGGAGAAAAGCTAACCCCATTGGTGCCAAGGGCATAATGGGGTGAGCTTGGCTTAATTTGCTCCCTTTGGAAGGAATTGGTGCCTCCCCCATTGTGCTTAGATGGAAAGCTTGCTTCTAAGGCAAAGCTTGAAGCATCTAATGCATGGTAGGCCTCTATGGTAAGTCTTGGGTGATTGTAAGGAGTTTATGAACAAGTCTTGGAAACTTTCCAAAGCCATAAACCCTAATTGCTACCTCACCATTAACCCTAGTTGCCCCCTCTTGATTGTTTGCGCCTCTACCCCTTTCTTTGGCCACATCTTGCTTCTATTTATTTAAAGGATGCGTGACCTCCTTCATGCAATAATCAATTTGTGAGAGCAAGGCTTCAACAGGCGAAAGCAAAGTGGAGAGTGGCGCATCCTTCTACCATCAAATCCCAGCCGCAAGTGTCTTCTTTCCTTCCCCTTCTTGGTGCAAGTGTGGGAAGCTCTTGGCGGCATTCATCTCCCTCCTTCTTCTTTCATTGGCGCATCTGGTTGAGGGTGGCACAAGCATAGAATAAGGTGAACAAAGGCTTGGATGTTCTTCTCGAGGCTAGCACCGGGCGAGGAAGAAGAGAATTCGAGGCATCCGTGTGTGTGAAACTGCAGAGGGCACACGCTTAGGGGCCTACCTCGACATCGGCATCGCCTTGCTCTAGGTATTTTCTATCTCAATGTGTTGACCCCCTCACAAGAGATCTTCATTGGGTTTTTGGGACTAGCCTTTTTTGGGGATATTCTTCCGCTGTACAATGTATTATGTAATGTTTATGCCAATAATTTATAAAATATCCCTGGGGTTTCCCAACAAGGAGGGCACTCACTATGACCATATCAACCCATGGAAGAGAAAAGTGGCGCATATATAAAAAATTGGAAAATCAAAAATATCATATTTTAGTTCCCTTATGTGCCAATAACATCCACAGCATTCTCCTCATCAAGCTTATGCTAAAATCAAGATTAGGGTTTCATGATGATTTCATAGACCTAATAGGTAGGCAGTTTTTGTCAGATCAAGAGACATGGCCAGTCTAAGGACACAATGCCCGTCCTACTTAACAAAACCATGTCCGCCAATAGTCTTAAATCCATCATAAACGCAATCTAAATTTTGGCCATAAAATTGATAAAAGAAGTTTGGATGAAAAACGCCTTCTAGGTGAAGTGCGCAAGGAAGAAAGAAAAATTTTCAAAAAATTTTTCATACAAGCATGTGTACACCTTGTGCTTCTCGCAAGTAGCTCTAATACCACTATTTGAGAATACAAGGTGTAATTTAAACTTTTGCAGTCCAAGGATGATGACTCTAAATTTCATAGTAATTTTCATATTTATTAACTGGTCTTTTGGCATCATAATTGTACTCTCGCTTATTTTTATGCCTTATTTATCCAATACTTCGGAATCTACACCTTTCTTGGTTTTTGATTAATTTTAGGTAAAAAGGCATCATTCTGATAGGTTTTTAAGCAATTTCAATATGTATATGGATTCTAATCATCATGCGGAATTTATACATCAAATTTCAAGTCAAACCGAGTTTTATAGCAAAATTACGGGAGTGCCGTAATGAATTTTTCGGCCGTAATCTAGAAATATGGCACTATAGTAATGATTTTCACGGCCGCTTCCCAGATAAACTATTTGAAAAATTATGGCACTACCGTAATGTATTTTATGGTGCCGTAATTTCGGGCAAATTTCATATAGAGACTTTTAGAGAATTTCAGATGAATTACAACACTGCCACAATAGCCTTACGGTGCTGTAATATCAGGCCAATTTCATACAGAGGCTTTCAAAAATAATCGAGAAGATTACGGCACTACCGTAATGAATTTTACAGTACCATAAATCGCGGGCCATTTCCCTACAGTTACTTCTGAAGTAATTACGGCAGTACTGTAATGTTCTTTACAGTACCGTAATCAAAACCCAGATTTCTGTGACTTGCCTGATTCTTGCGTGGATTTCTTGCGAAGACGATTTATTGAGTTTTAGACCACCATTTCTAGATCCAAAAAAAGAGGAGGAGATTTTCAAAGCAAGAGGACCAATTTTTATCAACTCTACACGGAGAATTTGAGAGAACCACCGTCGCCCTAGGTTTCGTCGATTCCCAGCATACCGACTACCTCCGGCCATGAAATTTGAAAGGGAGCTTCACTTGAAGGAGGCGAACATACACCAGAAGTTTCAGAGGGAAAGGAGATCGATCGGAGGAGAAATCAATTCATAGGTATCGCCACTACTCATCGAGTTTGAGATCTAATTACGGGCTGTAATTTTCATTACAACCCTGTTTAGTAAAATTTTTGCTTGTCTTTCAATTTCTTGTCAATCAAAACAATGTTTTACTGTAATTCTTCAATTATGCTAGCTTAAACCTTCTTTTGGGACAAAGGGTGTAACCCCCTTAATTTATTAATGATTAGATGATCTTTATTTCATCAAGATATTTTTAGTATGGAAATTTTACTTAAGAGATTAATATCTTTAATCTTTTCTAGTTTCAACCATTAACATGTGTTAGAATTTTGTGATATGGACTGAAAAGTGATTTGCAAAACTTGAAACCCTAAAATTGAGATTTAGGTAGGTTTGTTCTTATTTCTATATTTTTTTGTAGTTTAATTCTTGTTAATGTTTTGATCTTGGAAATATTATTGAGTTAGACATGAAAATATGCTAGAGATAGATATTGGATTGTTTGAAAACCTTGAGTATAACCTGTGAAACTAAGGTATGAGAATACTTAGTTTTGCTTGAGATTTTAATATTGAGATGGAATGCACGAGAGTGATTCTTAATCTCTCTATTAAAGTTTACTTATATTAAATATTGAATAAATCCTGCATGAGAGTGAGGGTTATTCTTTGTAATTTGACTGCGCGAGAGCGAGTTAATTTCTTTATTGAGTAAGCTTCATCTTTACCATAACAAGAATAAATTGATGAACACTTAATTATGTCTAGTAATAGATATTAAGGTGGATGAACACCTAGTCCCAATTCTTTCTCTCTGATTTTTCGTATACCGTTCGATCCATTACTTTCATCATACTCGATTTGTTTAGCTAGTGAGAAATCAATTCGTTGGTATTTAATAACAAGGTCTCTGTGGTTCGATAACTTTTTATTACTTTGATTATCCGTGCACTTGCGGACACAACAAAGGACACAGCGGAAGACACATTACTCCCAAAACATATTCCTTCACCAAGGATCCATGCGAGGGAGATAACACAAGGATGTGTTAGGGATAGTACCTCTTTTGCTCGCTAGGATGATGATGCCAAGTTGAAGATGATCAAGTGCTCGTCCTCTACATGTATCCAAGCATCGACCTTCTCAACGTTGCTCCCTTCCACGCTTGGTGCAAGCCTCAGGAAGAGAAGATCACCTCTTGGATTCTCCTTCTTCTTCCTCCTTGTTCTCCACACCAACGAGAGTCTTGCTTGGAGACTCTCGACCAACAAGAGAAGTGATGACACCAAAATATATAGTATATTTTGTATCATTTTAGATATCTTTTCTTGCTAAATTGAGGATCTTTTACTAGTTTTTATATTGAATACGTCAAATATTGCAAAGTCTACTTCTATTTTGGTTTTTCATGTTTTTCAAGTAAAAAGGCATTATTTTGAGGCATTTTCAAGCAAAATCAAAGACATGAAAGAGTTACCATCGTCAAGAGAAGATCACCCGAAAATTCCATGCAAAACGAAGCAACTCAGAAAAATACGGTAGTACCGTATTCTATTTTACGGTACCGTATTTTCATACACTACCGTAAAATTAAGAACACTGCCGTAATTTGGAGGGAGCCCGAACAGTAGATTTTGCCAAAAATACGGCACTACTGTAAACCATTTTAAGGGCCGTATTTTCCTAACATCTTCGACCAGAGAGTTCAGCCAATTTTACGGCAGTGTCGTAAACCATTCCACGGTACTGTATTTTCGAGACGACTTTAGAACAGAACACGCGAGTAAAAATACGGCACTGCCGTAAAATATAACACAGCCGTATTTTTAAGTCAAATTCGCGAGTTTTGCAGGTCCGATTCTTGCACGGACTATAGCTTTTGATCTAGAGCTCCAAATTGAAATCCTAAAGTTGCTGCAGACTTGCCTTTAAGAGGAGAGGAAACACACACTGAAAGTAAATTTTTTGATCCAGAATCGAGGGAGCTATCACTAGAGAGGCGGTTAGGGTTTGACCTCACACCAAGAGGCGTAGAGGGCACCTCAGGCCATGATTATCACGTAGAATCTTTGCCTGGAGGAGAAGACCACATCCCAGAAGTTTTAGAGGAAAAGGAGTTCAATCAGAGGAGGAATCAACAAAAGAAGCTCTCGGGCACTGTTCACAGCGAGTTTCCTTGCAAAATACGACTTTAATTTGTATTATAGCCATGGTGTATTTTTCTAAAACCTCTTTTCTAGTTGATTTTCGATCTTCTGGAATTATTGATTATTGTATTTTCTTCTCCATGCAAGCTTAGACATATATTTGGGACATGGGTGTAATCCCTTTGATTTTATATGATTAGATAACTTTTTATTTCGTTAAGATAATTTTGCCATGATAATTTTCCCTGTGATTATTGCTCTAAATTTCTCCTTAGTTTACTTCTTGTCATCATGTTTAGAGTTCTCGCAATAAGGACCGAAAGGTGGCTTGCTTGAGAATTGGAACCCTAAAATTGATAAATAGGAACTCACCGTGAGAGATTAGGTTAAAGTTCTTATTTCTTATTTTAGTGACGTGATTGCCATGTTGACAATTATGAACCTTGGATTAAGTTAGTGTGTCAAACATGGAGATCATGCACGAAAGTGAGGATCGGAACGTTGGAGAACCATAGGTAGAACTTGTATTGAGACTCGGATGCACGAAAGTGATCCTTGAGATTCCACTTGAAACAATCAACTTATAATTCGGATGCACGAAAGTGATCTTTGAATTCTTTGATTGATGATTTACTTATCATTAGCCTGGGATAGATCTTGCGCGAAAGCGAGGATTGGTCTCTGTATGATTCTCTGCACGAAAGTGAGATGATCTCTTTATGAAGTAAATTAAGTCTTTATCATGGTAAGATTAGTCTGACAACCTTTTATTTATGTCTAGACATTTGAATCAAGGAGGATGAAACCCTAGTCCCAGTTATTTCTCTCTTATTATCTCTTTAGCATACTTTTCTGCATAGTTTACTTCCATCATATCCGGCTTGCTTAGCTAGTGAGAAAACATCTATTTGGTACTTAACACATAGGTCTCTGCGGTTCGATATTTTTATTACTTCAAAGTATCCGTGCACTTGCGGATCACAATAAGTTTTTAGCACCGTTGCTGGGGATTAGTCCTAGGTACACGCCAAACAACTTGGGATACATCAAGTTTTTGGCACCGTTACCGGGGATTAGTGCAAGGTACACACCAAACAACTTCGGATACAACAAGTTTTTGGCGCCGTTGTCAGGGACCTTAGTTTTGTTAATATTAAAATAGTTGTTAGTATTGCTAGAATAAGTTTTATTTGTTTTAGATTTAACTATGTTTTTTGTTTTTGCAGGTTTTGGATCTTCACAAACTGTGACAGAGCTTTGATTTCTAAAATCTTTGATTTTATTAGTGATTTTTATTTTTTTTATATATTATGAGAAAAGAATAAAAATAAAAAAAAGCCAACCTGATTGATTGATGTTGGATTATCTCTCTGTTTTTAATAGATTTAAAATTATGTCTTTTCATCACAATTCATGGGCATCTCAAAGAAGTAAGGTATATATGCCACAAGGTAAGCATGAAGATTATTCACAATACACTCTTGCGGACATATTGAAATTACACTCTATTCCTTCTATTAGATGCAATATTTGTAAATGCAATGATCATTAAACTTATGAATGTCAATTTAGATATCATGCAAATCACAATTTATCATGGTATCAAGATGATCAACATGATTCTAGATCTTTTTATGATGATTGCTTTAATCATGTTTCTAAACCATGCTTTGAGGACACTGGAAATTCTAGCTTAGAGTCGATGCATGAGAAATTGAAGATCATAACAAATAGAAGTAAGGAAATTGAAAATCTTAAGGGGATGATTAGTCAACTTGCTTCTCAAGTAGAATCTTTAACTACTAATTCTAAAATTTTGGAAACCCATAGAGCACAACAAGATTGTTTATTTGAGTTTGATTTGGAAATTGAAAAACTTGATTTAGAAAATTCCCCCACTGATTATGATTGTTTTGAGATTGAGCCTTATGTGAATATTCATGAATCTCACTCTAATTTTGATGATTGTGAAATTGATTTATCTAACAATTTAATTATGGAAAAGTTTGAGGAAATTGAATCTGAAAAACCCTCTTTTGAGGAAATTGATGCTTTTGATGATATATCATTTAAGGTTAAATCTGATGAATTTGAAAATTGTGATATTCATGTACCTCAATATGATTTTGGTGATATTTTTGAAATTAATGATAAATCTCTTGTGGTTAACTCTGATTATATTAATTCTTTTTCATATGATTCTGATTTTGACTCTTTTGATGATGAATTATTTGTGGGGAAGCATGAGGAAATTAATTTTGAAGAGTCTCATCTTGACTTTAATGATGATTTTGAAATTGATAAATTGTTTGATGAAGTGCATGAAGAAATTGATAAAAATTTGAATGTTACAAACACTGATGGATCTCATTCTGATGTTTTGCCCTTATCTTTTGTTAAATCTCCGGATATATTTGAAAATTTGTGCTTTGTTGAGGAATCCAATGAAAGACATAAAACTTATTTTGATGATCCAATACTCATATCTTGTGATCAGTCCTATTGCCGAAGACATAAATTTGAAGAAAAGACTAATGATTTTACTCTCTGACAAACATAGGAAGATTATTGAATA